>JAVJIF010020731.1:0-65360 GCA_038442645.1 Agave tequilana
GGGGTATTTATAGGTGCAGAAGGCCGAAGAGTCCGGATGAAGTAGCCCACAAAACTGGAAACTGATCTCATCTAAATTGCCCGCAAAATCCTGTTTTTTGCCGCAATTTTGCGGCAAAACTGGCTCTTCTGGCCACGCGCTTTGGGCGCGTGGCCTCTCTCCGATCCGTTCATCTGAGCGTTTGCTTCTGGAAGTGTGATCCTGGCTCTTCATCTTGAGATTTCGAGATAACTTAGAAATCAAGTTACCCTAGATCTTGAATTTTCCCCAATCTCTTTTAACCAATTTCCTTATCTCTGCATCTTATCTTTGTCTTTCATCCTCATCTGCAAGTGTTTAGGTGTTGGGTAGATTCTATCCTTCCCTCATCTTTGATATTGCAACTTTAGCCCTTGTATATTTGCACTTTGACAATTGATATTTGCACTTTTGCACTTGGGCTTCAAATGTGGGCTTTTGGGCTTCATTAAGCTTTATTTATTATTAAAATAATAATTCGAGGCCTGCACACAATAAATTATAAATTATTATAATTGTGCAGAATTAAATGAATAAATATGAAAATGTGATGGTAAATGTTATGATAAAAATGCACTTTTGACTACCAATCATATGTTCAAGATTCATACTCAGTTCCACCCGTCCAAAATAGGAAACCATCAATTATGGAAATGAGTATGCGTGAGTCCAAACACAATCCTAAAATCTGATGGACTCACAATTTCACTACCACTTCCAAGACAATTCTTCATCTTTTCATCAAAACAATGAACCTAGCAGCTATGAAAAGATGCTTGAAGCCATGACTCAGCTCAAAACACTCGTAATCGTGACATAGATATGATGGTCGAATCTCTACGTTCCCACCGTCCTGTGTCACTAACTATTCTGTTAGAGCCGAAGAGTCGTGTAGTTTGAAAATCAAGATTCCATTTCAGCACAACCATTTGAACTTACCCAAACTCCAAATGATATTGATAGTTTGGCTAGTTTTCCTTTTCCTGAAATAGAACTTGAATATGATCCTGAACCCCAACTTAGTGATTCAATTCTACTTCCTGATTCGATTATGACTCTGGTATCTTCACCTGATTTCGATCTTTTCCCGGAGTCAACATTGGATCCTGTACCAATTCATAATGAAATTGAATCACCCATCTTTGAGGATCATATTGAACTTGACCAATTATACACTTTTGAAGATCCTATTGACAAATTGCAAGTTCTCAATTTTTTGATATTGAACTCAATGAGATATATGACCTAGATTCTCAAATCTGTGATCCAGTTCAACTTTCTGAATCATATTGACTCCTATTGTGTTATCAAACTTGAGTAATATTTTAGAGTCAGTTTTGATTCCTCCACCTATCATTCCTGAACTGGAATCACCCAAATTAGGTCACATCTCATTGTTAGAAATACATGTGGACTTGAGTTTCAACTTCTCTTGACTTGGACCCGCTTCTTGAAACCAATTTCGACTCCTGAACCTTTACTTGACTTAAGTCACCTTCCTGAGTCGGTATTAGTTCCTGTCCTTCCTGAGTCCAAGTCAACCGTTCTATCATTTCATACTCCATTCTGGGACGAGGTGGTTGACAAATTTGACTCCGAAATTAGTTATGGAATATGGAAATTAGATGGGGTTAATATTTAATAAAAATCCTTTATGGATACATCTTTTTAATGGGTTATATTAAAGATACTTCTTGTGGGTTCCTCCGAGACCTAAGAAAAGTTGATTGGGCCGCGTTTTCGTGACCAATCAGACCACCACCGAACCCACCACCTTAAGGTAACCTTTTCCTTCCCTTTCTTCTTTTTTCATGCATCTATGCATTAATTCATACATTGAGGACAATGCATGAGATAGGTGTGGGGGAGGGTCTAACATAACTTTTCTTTTTCTTTAAAATAAAAAATAACATTTTTCTTTACTTTTAAAAACTTTTTGAAATAGGAAACCATATTTTGACTTATTTTTTGTAAGAAATTAAGTTAATTTTAAGGAATAGGAAAAAACCAAATTAGGTTTCTTATACTTGGTCAAAATAAGATTATTTGTTTGATTTTTAGAGTTAGAAAGATAATGTGTCAAAGTAATTTGGTCTTGATCTTTACCTTGATGAAATATGCACACTTCATACACTTACACACTTAGGGTTCAAAAACAAAGATTCTTATGCTTATTAAAAAAAAAAGAAGAAAAAAACAAGTCTAATTATTGATTAGCTAGGTGCTTTGGCCTAAGCAAGCCTTAGTATTTATGCGAAAGATAATTAGATAAGTTATAAAAAAATATATATATATATATATACAAACAAATCTAATTATTGACTAGCTAGGTGCTTGGCCTAAGCAAGCCTTAGTATTTATGCGAAAGGTGATTAGATAGTTTGAAAAGAAAAATCCTCTGATTAAGCTGGGTATTTGTGCCTAATAAAGCATAAGTGTTCACGCCTAAAAGAGGTTCACATAATAAAATCCTTAGTTTTGTGGCCTTGTTTGCTCGAGTCCTTAAGTCCTAGGGGTGTCTTCTCACCTGGTACCCTAAGACCGTCTGGTTTGGGAGTCATCGATTAAAGGCTCGTTACATGGGCAGATTAGAAAGCCTAAACTAAGGAATAATACCACAAATATATATATATATATAATATATATATATATATATATATATATATATATATATATATATATACAATAAATAAGGCATAAGAGTTAGAGTTAATGAACCCTTAGTCAAAATTTTCACAGTCACAGTGCATATGACTTAGGGTAAAGTAATAGACTAGATGAGAAGTACAATTTTGACTCTTACTTTTAATTGATAATATTTTTGAATAGACTAAGTTTAGGAATGAAAAAATTCAGTCTTCCTATAACTTATAGATTGCTTAGATCTTACAATCATATTTCAAATATTTTTCTCTTTCAAAATGCTTTTCGAAAATACTAACTCTTTATTTCCGTTTCTTTATGGATTTGTGGGTGCAATCCGCTGAAAACCCTCACGAGACAAAACTCGTCTTCTAGGGGGAACCTAGAGGTTTAACGGCTTGTTGCACATGCTCAGTGTAATCGCGCGACCTGCGAAAGTGGTCTAATAATTCTTAGTATAGTTTAGTTGTTTTACTCGAGGACGAGCAAAACATAGGTATGGGGGTGTGATTGGTCGCTAATGTTGCATATTTAATATCATATGTCCATACTTATTATAGAATAAAAGCCTGCATTGTCCTAATTAATTGTTTGATTTATTTGCAGGCCCAATCCTTAAGGAGATGAAGAGAAATAAGCCCAAAAGCCCACCAGAATTCTGAATTAAATCAGAGTTAATTCGCACACATAAAATCAGGGCAAAATCAAGAGGTTGAAACCGGTTTAGAAGAATCCTCTCAGAATCGATCGGTTAAAGCCAAGAATCCAAGGCCATTTCGTCAGAATCCGGGGCTCAAACGAAGAAACCAACAAAGGATAAAGTCAGAAGAAACTCCGAGGATGACCCACCAACAGGGTGTGGCCATCTGGCCACACCCTGGCCGCGAAAACGTGGCTTGGGCCGCGTTTCCGCGGCTTTGTTAGGGAGTTAGGGGGAGCGTTTGCTCCCCCGATCTCCCCGGGATCCTGGTTGTTGGGTTTATGCCTATAAAAGGCCATTATCTACGCTGAAAAATGGACGCCAATGCAGATTAGGATTTAGCCTAGTTTTAATTCTTTATAGTTTAGGTTTTTTCTTTTCTTCTTATGTAATTTGTATGTAACTTAGGGTAGAAGAAGATTCATGCAAGTAAGAGAGAGGGGCTGGATGTTGAGAGTGACACCGACGATGTACCCTACTCCTTTCTTTCATTGTCTCTGCAATTAATAAAGGTAAAAGTTCTTTTTCTGTTTGTATTTTCCTTTGTTTCGTTTTCCTCTTCTACTTACCTTGGTTGTTGTTGTTGAGTGTACAAGTGAATTCCAAAGCAAGTATAACTAAGCTACGTGAGAGCCAGCGATAGTTCATGAAGACGTTCTCCTCTTCCAAGATCCGCATCACTTCGTTCTTGCTAGGCTTGACGATATAATGTGCACGGGACTGAGCTCGAGCTTATGATCTATGCGTTGAACGCCTCCGAAGCAAAGGTAGAACATGCAACGGTTTCCAAGTAAGTCATCACTCAACCTAGGTAAGTATCTCTTTACTTTTCTTTACTTCTTTTCTTTTCTTTCTTAGTTTAGATCACCAACCACTTCTTCCAAATCGTTTTCATTCTTCTCCACTCACTCCATTTGTACATAGTCGCTTTTATGGTTTTCTGATTTTCCCCCTTCTTCATCTTTCATATTCTTCTTAACTTTAACTATAACTTTCTTTTTCATTTTCATAACTAAAAACAGAGAAGAACTTTCGCTTATTTTCTTAACGATCTCAATAAAACTGTAAAGCTTCCATCGCAAACCCTCCTTGTGGATCACGACCCGCATAGCCACTTGCTATAGCGGAAGAATTGAGCACTTGCACATCCTAATCTTAAGTTCTATAATTTCGTATTTTTTGTGCAGGTTGTACCTCAATCAATCCTCGGCCATCACTAATCCTTGGCTTCAAGAGACGATACAAAGCATGGCACATAGATGGTTCATCACAATCAAACATGCATCAAGATCAAGCTAATACAAGCATTAACTCATCAACCATTAAAAGAAAGCATGAAATAAGAGAGAGTTAGTTTGGTTAGCAAGTTAGCAAGTTAGATGTTAGAACCCATCATCATGAGCCATCAATGGCTCTTGCAAGAGCAAGGCCTTAGTAGAGGCTACTTGATTCATGTGGATTATCAAGTAAGTGGTTAGATGGTTAGTGGTTAGTAGTTAGATTGCCATGAGAAGAAAATTTAGCAAAGCATCATGTAGAAGATGAAGGAGATTACAATAGAGGAGAAAGTGGCACCTTTACATAGACTGTCACCATCTATTACATCAATCCCTCTCTATCTCTCTCTCTATGAATCTCTCAGCCCTACTACAATGATCTAAAAAGAAATGAAATATAAGAGAAATGAAGAGCACCTACCTACACTACACTAAACTTCTCCTAGAATCAGAACCTACTCCTAAAAATGAAGACTGTCCCCGTTTTGGCCAAATGCAGAGGTATTTATAGGCATAGAAAGCCTCAAGAAGACGAGACGGGGCCACGCGTCGAAAATCGACGCGTGGCTCCGTACTATTGCCGCGAAAACGCGGGAATTGCCGCGTTTTCGCGGCACACCCAGGGACTTAGGTCCCTGGTTTTTGTCAGGACGTCCCTCTGGCTTTGAGAATGTTCATGGTATATCCCGTTTCTGGTACTTTCGTCTGAATATTCGCCTGACATGGGCAAAGGTCTAGGTTCGACGTATCTTCTAGATAATCCCTTGCTTGGCCTCCAAGTAATGCGGGATTAATTACCATAAATTGGGATTAATTAGGCTCTTATTACTCCTTTGCCCTTGAACTCTTGCTTTACCTGCAATAGAGACCAAAAACACGGTTTAGGCCGACAATTTATTCATATATCAGTGGGAAATGCGATATAATAATGCATAATCGTAGACTAATCACACCCCCACACTTATCTTTTGCTCGTCCCGAGCAAAACAAGAAAAGAAAACTATACTACAGAGTTATTACACCACTTTCGCAGGTGACGCGATTGCACTGAGCGTGTGCAACAAGCCGTTAAACCTCTAGGTTACTCTAGAGGAGGAGTGTTGTCTCTTGAGGATTTTCAGCGGATTGCACCTACAAAATCCATAAAGAAAGAAGACAAATGTTAGTATTTTGAAAATGCATTTTGAAAGAGAGACAAGTTTATGAAATATTTTTGCAAAAATATAAGCGATCTAAGGTCATAAGTCCACCAAAAATCATTCTTCCTTAAACTTAGTCTCTATGCAAGATCTTGTCTTCAATTAAGGTAAGAATTCAAAATTGGATTGAATATTTTATCTTTCATTAAACCTAGATAATATGCACTTTGTGATAGTGAAGATTTCTGGGATTTCAACTCTAACCATCAAGCCATTTATTCATATATATATATATATATATATAATATATATATATATATATATATATATATATATATATATATATATATATATTATATATATATATATATTTCTTTTTTCTTCCTTAGTTTTCTTAGGCTTTCTAGTTCACCCATGTATTGAGCCTATAACCGATGACTCCTAGACTAGACGGTTTTAGGCACCAGATGAGAAAACATCCCTCGGGTTTAAGGACTCGAGTAAACAAGGCCACAAAACTAAGGGGGATTATTTGATTCTTTTGACCACCGTTAGGCGTGAATAATCATGCTTCTTGAGGCATAATTATCCAGCTTAATAAGTGATATTTCATTCATTTTTTTATGACATTTTAGGTCTTTATTTTTATCCCAAAAATTGTGTAAGTGTGAAGTGCATACTATCTAAGGCAAAAAATTCAAGATAAAATTATCTCCCAAATTTATCTTACTTAGCCTATAATTTTAACAAGATCCATTATTTCAACTAGGTTTAAGATGTCATAATTAAGGTTTTCTTAATTTCTAAGATCATCTTAATTTTCTTAAAAATAGATCAAAACTTTGTCTCTTGTTTCAAAAAGTTTTAAAGAAAGAGAAAATTCCGATACAAAAGGAAAAATTTCTAAAAGTATCCTAAAAGAAGTATAAAATAAAGAAAATCTAAAAACTTTACGTTAGTAAACCCTCCCCACACTTATCTCATGCATTGTCCTCAATGCATTGTGATGTATGTATGCATGAAACAAATAGAGAGAGAAGAAAAAATTACCTCAAGGTGGTGGTTCCGGTGGTGGTCGGATTGGTCCACGAAAGGCGGCCCAATCATTCTTGCGTGGAGTCCGGAGGAACCCACTAGAGACCTCAAGAATACAACCCACTAGAATGATGTTTATATGTATGATTTTTATTAAAAAATTACCCCATCTAATTTCCAAATTTTCAAAATAATTTCAGAGTCAAACTTATCAAAACCCTGTCCCAAAATGGAGTATAAAAAAATGGAATGATTGATTTGTACTCAGGAAGCACATGAACTAATACCGACTCAGGAAAAAGACTTAAGTCAAGTAAAGGTTCGAGAGTTGAGATTGGTTCAGGAAGTGGGTCCAAATCAAGAAGATGAAAATCAAGTCCACATTCATTTCCCCATGATGGAATGTGACTATCTAAGATTGGTGATTCAAGTTCAGGAATGACAGGTATGAGAATCAAAACTGACTCTGCATTGTTGCTCAAGTTGGGTAATATAACAGGAGTCAATAATAATTCAGGAATTTGAACTGGATCACAAATTGAGGATCAAAGTCACATTCCTCATTGAGTTCAATTCCACAAAAATGAGAACTTGCCAATTTATCAATGGGATTTTCAAAAGTATGAAATTGGTCAAGTTCAATATGATCATCATAAATGATTGGTGATTCAATTTCACAATAGACTGGCACTGGATCCAATACTGACTCGGGAAAAAGATTGAAATCAGGTGAAGTCACTGGAGTCATAATTGAATCAGGAAGTAGAATTGAATCACTAATTTGAGGTTCATGATCATATTCATGCTCAAGTTCAATTTCAGGAAAAGGATAACTTGCCAAAATGTCATTGGGATCTTTAACATTTGAAGTTTGGACAAGTTCAGATGGGTATGCTGAAATTGAATCTTGATTTCCAAAACAACATGACTCTTTGGCTCTCTGACAGAATGTTTAGTGATATCAGGAATGGTCAAACGATGAGAACGGAGACTTTTGACCATCCCATCGATGTCATGATTACGAGCGTTTTGAGCCTGAGTCATAGCTTCAAGCATCTTTTCATAGTTGATAGGTTCATCGTTTTGTTGAAAAGATGAAGTGTTGTTTTGGAATTGGTGGTGAAATTGTGAGTCCATCAGATTTTGTGATTGTTGTTTGGACTCACGCATACTCATTTTCAAAATTGATGGTTTTCTATTTTGGACTGGTGGAACTGAGTATGAATCTTGAAAATGTTGTGGAATTGGAGAGGCCCTCATTTTCTGAAGTTGTCGCTCGACCTCTTGTAAATTGGTTTCTATACTCTTTTCTGACTCAGATTTTTCTTAAATGGGAGGTCCAGAAAAAGGAGTATAGGAAGCGAAATCGGGGGATGTAAATTGTGGACAAGGTAGACATGGGGGATAAGGAGGTTGAAAATTTAACTCGGGGGAGGTGAATCCCCATTGACTCTGTGACGAGTTGAAATTATTTTGAAAATTATAGTCATAAGAATGTGGGTATAGGTTGTATTGATTCGGATAAGGCCAACCGGTGTATTTAGTTGGTGCATATTGTAAAAAACCGGGTTGGAATTATCCGAATCGAATGGGGTCGGTGTGAAATATGGATTCATATTCGGATTGAAAGAATTGTTATTGTTGAATTCCATTTCACTCACAAACAAAAAGAAAAAAATCAAACAACAAACAAAAAGAAAAAATAAAAATCAAGCCTATCAAATTTTATTAAGGCTTGGGTTGTGTGAGTGGGGAGGTGGTTTTTGGGCTAAGGAAGGGTGATGAAATCCCCACCTTATCTTGTATGGGTTTTGCCCTTAAGTTTAATTCGTGCAAGTGTGCAATATAGACAAGAATATAACACAAAGCGATAAATCACCCACGTGTTTGTCCTATGCTATATGCAATGCCATATGTACATCTCCATCCAGATCACAACAACAGAACAAAATACAGTATATTGGAATTGAATTGACACGTGCCTAAATGCAAATGTCTAAGCTGTTTTAAAAGCGTCCAAATACCGTATTTTAGTTCTTTAGTTTATTGTGGTGTGTAGGCAATCAAAGCAGGAAAGTAATAATACAGATCCACTAGCTATTACAATTCACACATCCCAGCACAACAAGATATACAATGATTACAACATGGCCGCGTTTTCGCGGCAAAAGTCGCGTTTGCGCGGCTTTTCTTTAGAAGCTGGGGCCCTGCTTTCAAGAGCAGGGACATGCAAAGCTAGTTTATGTTCTGCAATATTAAGCACCTGTAAAGAATGTCCTGCACACCAAAACAGAGAAGACAATGTTAACAAAAACGTGAAAATAAAACCATTCCCTTCCCCGGCAACGGCACCAAAAATTTTGTTCGGGGCGGAACTAGCACTAAAAAACGTGTGTTTTGTGAAATCAATATAAAAGCTCAAATGTGTGCTAATGTACCCTCGATACTTCCGTTATAGCATTGACTCAACGGGTCGAATCCACAGGGAAGGGAGGCGATGAAGCGTTGACAGTTTTTATTCACGTTTATATGTTAACAGTTCTTCTTTGTTAAAGAATTAGAAAGTGAAAAGAAAAAGAAAAGGAAATCCAGAATGTGATAGGTGGAGAAGGCGATGAAAACGTCGATGTAAAAACAAAAGAGAAGTGGTTTGGAAAACAAATTAAAAAAGAAGAAGAAGCTTGTAGTAGAAGATGAAAATAAAAACAAACAAAGAAAGCGGTGAAAACAATGATGAAAAGATAAAAAAATTGCTTTCTAAAACAAGGTAAAAGAAAACTCATGGCTACTAACTACTAATTGATCCACTAACCATGCTAACCTCTTCATGATAGTTGCCTCACATTTTGATCCTCGGCCATCACTAATCCTTGGCTTCAAGAGACGATACAAAGCATGGCACATAGATGGTTCATCACAATCAAACATGCATCAAGATCAAGCTAATACAAGCATTAACTCAGCACCATTAAAAGAAAGCATGAAATAAGAGAGAGTTAGCTTGGTTAGCAAGTTAGCAAGTTAGATGTTAGAACCCATCATCATGAGCTATCAATGGCTCTTGCAAGAGCAAGGCCTTAGTAGAGGCTACTTGATTCATGTGGATTATCAAGTAAGTGGTTAGATGGTTAGTGGTTAGTAGTTAGATTGCCATGAGAAGAAAATTTAGCAAAGCATCATGTAGAAGATGAAGGAGATTACAATGGAGGAGAAAGGAGGCACCTTTACATAGACTGTCACCATCTATTACATCAATCCCTCTCTATCTCTCTCTCTCTATGAATCTCTCAGTCCTACTACAATGATCTAAAAAGAAATGAAAATACAAGAGAAATGAAGAGCACCTACCTACACTACACTAAACTTCTCCTAGAATCAGAACCTACTCCTAAAAATGAAGACTGTCCCCGTTTTGGCCGAATGCAGAGGTATTTATAGGCATAGAAAGCCTCAAGAAGACGAGACGGGGCCACGCGTCGAAAATCGACGCGTGGCTCCGTACTATTGCCGCGGAAACGCGGGAATTGCCGCGTTTCCGCGGCACTACCAGGGACTTAGGTCCCTGGTTTTTGTCAGGACGTCCCTCTGGCTTCGAGAATGTTCATGGTATATCCCGTTTCTGGTACTTTCGTCTGAATATTCGCCTGACATGGGCAAAGGTCTAGGTTCGACGTATCTTCTAGATAATCCCTTGCTTGGCCTCCAAGTAATGCGGGATTAATTACCATAAATTGGGATTAATTAGGCTCTTATTACTCCTTTGCCCTTGAACTCTTGCTTTACCTGCAATAGAGACCAAAACACGGTTTAGGCCGACAATTTATTCATATATCGGTGGGAAATGCGATATAATAATGCATAATCGTAGACTAATCATTCGACAAGGTATAATAACGGCTGGCAGCTATTTATATAACATGATAATTTTAGAAATCATTTATATAACATATACCAACTTGCATAAAGAGACATCATATATTAAAAGATTCAATATGAAATGATGGTAATAAAGTAAGAAATGTCAAAGAAATGTACTCGCCTAATACCGGAATGAAAATACCGAGAAAAGTCCGAGAAATCTGCGAACTCGTGCGAGCAAGCCACTAGCCCATAAATATATATTAAAATATATAAATATAAATATTTATATAATTATTAGAGAGGGAATGAGACAGGAGAGAGAGAGAGAGAGAGAGAGAAAGTTGTAGGAAGGAGAGAGAGAGAAAATATGGTATTTTTTTGAAAAGGAATAGGAATTAAAAGGGGAGGGGTACGACTGTAAATATGGGAAAGTAAATTGGGAATGAGGGGATGGGTATTTTAGGAATGTTGGAAAAGTGGGTTTATTTAGGGGAAGGAAAGAGAAAAGAAATGAAAAGAAAGAAAGAAAGGATTAAAGAAGGAAAGAAGAAAGAAAGAAAGAAAGAAGGAAGGAAGGAAATGGAAATGGAGGGGAGGGGTGGCAGACGGCTGGCCGCCGCTGGCGGCCTAGGCGCCGCCGCCACTGGCAGAGTGGTGGCCGGCGAGGAGGGGGGCGGCCTAGGTGGTGGAGAAGGGTGATGATTGGAGGTGGTGGTGTTGTTGTTGATGTTATTTGGTGGTTGTTGGAGGTGGTGGGGAGTTAGAGATGATGATTGGGGGTTTAGAAGTGGAGGAGGAGGTGGTTTGGTGGAGAATTTTGGGGAAGAAGATGAAATTGTGGTGATGGGTTATGTTGAAATTGGAGGAAAGAAGGTGGGATTGGGGGGTGATGGAAGTGGGGAAGGGAAATGGGGTGGTGGGGGTGCAGCCGGCGGCTAGGGGCGGCGGCGGCTCTGGTGGTGGAGGTGGCGGTGATGAGGAGTAGGTGATGGTGTTTGGTGGGAGATGAAAATGGAGAAGTTGAAGAAGGAAATAAGAAAGAAGGAAAGATATTTAAAGAGAAGAAGGGAAGGGAGAGAATGGGTAAGGGATGGGGGGTATGACCCCACACATGCTGCTGCTGCTGGAGTTGCAGTTGTTGCTGCTGCAGTTTGCAGGTGGCAGGGGATGGAGGTGGAGTGAAGGAGAAGAAAAGAAAAAGAAGAAAAAGAAAGAAAATTAAGAAAAAGGGAAAAAATAAGGAAAAAGGAAAGGAAATTAGTTTAAAATTTTTATTATTAAATAATTAATTTATTATAATATCTGGGAATATAAAGTAGGGGAGTAGAGAAGGAAAAAGTAAGAAAAGATAAGATCGGTAATTAATATTATTATTTTAATGGCGAAAATTTGACTGTTTCAGAAACGTTCTGAAAAATTCTCAAAAATAGAAAATATTATTTTAAGATACTCGGTGAAATTGGATTCAAGAAATTAAATATAGTTTTCAAATTAAAAATCTTGAAATATTCCGGCGATACCGACCGCCACCAGAATCGGTGAAGTTTTGATAAATTTTGAAAAATTTCAAAATATATTTTTAGATAGAAAATGAAATTCTAAGAAGTAACGTGAAAGAAGTTTTTGAAAATTCAATCCCATTTGAAAACTAAAAATCCGGGAATCAGTCAGCGATGCCGACGATACCAGTTTTGGAGATTTTGCAGAAAAATTCTAAAAAATTCTAGAAAATCATGAAAAATCTCAAATATTAGAAAACATTATTTAAAACTAAAATCTATCAAATCAGACTACCGAAAAGGTCAAATCGGGTGGTATAACGATATTCGGTTCCCGGTCTAGGTCAGGGCTGACTCTAGGTCTGAAAATCCAGATCCGATACCAAATAACCTAGGAAATTACAACTTAAATACAAATACTAGAAGAAAATTGAACAACGCAGTCAAAAATTTGGGATAC
The DNA here is from genome assembly GCA_038442645.1 of Agave tequilana. NCBI lineage: Eukaryota > Viridiplantae > Streptophyta > Magnoliopsida > Asparagales > Asparagaceae > Agave > Agave tequilana. The sequence continues at coordinate 12,633 of JAVJIF010020731.1, forward strand.
GCATCAGGGTACGTATCCGGGAACGGGGTGCTACAATCTACCCACCTAACAAAAATTCGTCCTCAAAATTTTGATAAGGGAGGAGATGAACACAAAAGAAAATAGGGTTGATGGGAATATCATGATAGAATGGATATGATAATGAAAAATGGGGATAGTGGTCTTGGGCGTCACCTCCAGGGGTCCTCGTTCCAAATATAGGGCACCACTCTCTGCTTCATTTCATCTGATACTTCAGTTTCCTTGGCGGTCAAATGACATGCTTTCTGCTTTCTTCCATCTGCTCTACCTCTTGGTCTTCTCTGTGCTTGATTGAAGACATACTGCGGGGAAGGGAATGAAGTTCTCCTTTCGATTGGTCCTGGGTCCCTTCTTACTGGTGGTACTGGAAGTGTTGGTTGAATCGGGGTGGTACTCCCCATCCATCCGAATGAACAATTCCTTATCATATGACCATCAGACCCACATGCTAAGCATACTTTGTTTGCCATTTTGCAATCACGCTTGTAGTGTTCGAGCTTCAGACAATACCCACATCTCATTTGCTGAGGGAGAGGTTGGAGTAATTGCTCTGCTAATGGGGGATCCAGGGGTCCGACTGAGTCTTCACCTCCCTTCAACTGAAAGGGTCTCTTCACTGACTTCCTCTGCATCTCACCCAGACGCTTCTTTCCTAATCCCCGTTCTACCTCACGAGCGATGATAAGGACCTGAGAATATGACTTGAGTTGTTGGGGTATAAGAAACATCTGGATCTGCATCCTCAGGCCTTGCTAGAATCCCTTTCTCGAATCTCCTCATTGGCCACCATGTATGGCGCGAATCGGCTCAGTCTCAAGAACTCTGCAGTATACTCGTCTACAGTTTGGTCTCTCTGCTGCAATCTAATAAATTGCTCTTCCATCTTCTTCTGTGCTGTCTCAGAGAAGAACCTCTCGTAGAAACTCTTCGAGAACTGGTCCCAAGTGATGGGCTTCTCCAGTCCTGCTTCTTCTGCCAACCACCAAGTCCTGACCACGTCCTTCAGCTGTATCTTAGCCACTTTCACTTAGTTCTCATCAGGAATCCGGGCTGCGTTAAGAAGATCTGTAGTATCAATCAGCCACTGCTCGGTGTCCAACGGCTTCTCAGTACCCGAAAATGTAGCCGGCTACAGTCTTCTAAAATTGGATACATTGCCAGGCCTCTGCCCTCTAGGTTCTGTCAATAATGTATGTCGCAAGAGCTCTGTCTGCTGATGTTGACTCTCCATCATGCCATAAAGTACCCTTATCATGCTGTCGCCCTCTCCATTAGAACTGTCACGAGAAGTGCCAGGACCGTTACGGGTTCTCCATCTTTCCATATCTGAGTTGGTTGAAGGAATGATTGGAAGAAGCTGAAAGGAAAGATAGAAGGGTCTAAGGATTCAAGGAAAAGATTGCAAGAAAGGAATAGATAGCACCGCACTTGCGATTGGAATGTATATTCAAGATTCATGCTCTCCAGATGTAAATTAATATTTCATTAATCTGCCAACTGATTGTACTGAGGATGTTAGAACCTAGGCTCTGATACCACCCTGTGATGCCCCGATCTGGCGGGTACGGAGAAGTCACTGCGACGTATATACGTAGGTCAGAAATACCCTCACATATATACGTTAAGCATCAGTACATGCAAGAATCAGAGTGCAGAAGCACGGTGGTAATATATATTCCAACAGAAAAGTACAAGTACATGGTTATCTCAGAGAGTGATACAATATTATAGGAATATTACATCACCAGAAAATACAAAAGTTTATCATATGAAGAGATATACAAAAACTGAGAGGTACTCACGAGCAGCAAGAGGGGTCTCGAGAACCAAACAGGAGAGGAACTAGGAGGAAGAGCTCTGGTGATAATCCAAGCTTCTGCTGCGCTCTGATCGTCACGGAAGGATCCGCTGCGCACTCTGATCACCTACAGCAAGGTCACCAAGGTCCAGTCTCTAGGATCTGGTCATGAGAATCCAGGGTTGTCAGACGCAACCCTGCGAGTACATATAATAAAGCAAAATGGCATGCATAACATGTACACGTGTACATGATCAAGTGATGTGGTCCAAGATGCAGGTATAAGTAATAACAAATAACATAAGGGAAATTAAAGGAACGACAGTAAATCGTATATATCGATGAATCTGAAACTAAAAATATCCATAGAAGGCAGTATGAAGAGCATAGGTACATGTGGTAAATAAGTTAAACATGTGATAAATACAAGCATAGACAAAACTAGTTGTACAAGCTCAGATTTATGGATTCACGGAACTGATACGTCAAGGGGATAATCCAAACAAGGAAACCCTCATTTATATACCACATATCTCATGTCACCATCGTCTGAGTTTATACAACTTGAGTTGCCCTAAGAATAACAGAACTATAGTGTATCTGGAGTAATCATCATGTGTCATAAAGTAAGGTGTCAACTCAGGGAATAACATTATAACTGGAATATAAAGGTGTTGTATTTTAATTTATCCAATAATAATAATCAGTACCGTTTGATATTTCAATCGCCTCCTTACCAGCGCTTCACATCACTGATAGTCCATACTAGAGTTCGCACTCTGTAGAACTTACTCGGGTCTGATATGTGAGTACCAGGACCCGAACAAAGGAGAGACCAAATATCACACATTCCTAACCTTATTACTGTTTGGTTGTTTTATGTTATTCATCCGATTCATATGCTTTTGTATGTGCTATCGGTACACATACATCCACTTATGAATAAGATGAGTTATTATTTAGAAACTGATAAATCTGACGGCTCATATTTATAGTGGGTCCCGTCTCTGCCCGGGACTAGCTCAGGAGTACAGGCTACTGCTTCCGAGGACTTATCATTACGTGCCCCACACGACACTTCAGATTCAGGCTACTGCTTCCGGGGACTTATCATTACGTGCCCCACACGACACTTCAGAAATATCACCATTATAAATATGACATCATACCGGTTTCCATCAATTTCCCCCACCCCAGTGTAAATTGAGTATTTTTATTATACATATATGAATTGCCCAAAGATAATATCAACAAGTGTATACAATATAACCATGATTATCCAACTACGAGAATTAACAGGAGTATAATATCAGGAGTATGATATTAGAAGTCACCCTTTTTCAGGGGCTCAAGAATACAGGAGTTCGGAGTACAGGAGTTCAGGAGTTCCAAATATCTGGTAACAATATAATAATCATGCCAAGTCTCCCGTAAAAGTAATAGTCATGAATATGCATTATAATATAGGTGCCACAATATCAGGTGTCAGGTATCAGGCGATAAGTATAGCATGGCAAGTATCGGTGTTAGATATCAAGTAATAAGTATAGCTGGCAAGTACCGGTATCTGATATCAAGTAATAAGCATATCATGGCAAGTACCGGTATCAGATATCAAGTAATAAGTATAGCATAGCAAGTACCGGTATCAGATATCAAGTAATAAGCATAGCATGGCAAGTACCAGTATCAGATATCAAGTAATAAACATAGCATGACAAGTATCGGTATCAGATATCAAGTAATAAGCATAGCATGGCAAGTACCGGTATCAGATATCAAGTAATAAGTATAGCATGGCAAGTATCGGTGTATACATATCAGGGTCAGGTAACTAATATATCGGTGAGAGTCGAAGCCTCAAATACTAGGTATCAACCGGTCACGTAACATGGTACAGGAGAACGGCATAAACATATCAAACTCTTCACAACATTATTTCTAACAATAATAAATTTATCTATTTATTAGCCATGCGAAGCCGAGTGAAGCGGGAGCAGATTTAGGCATACCCGATATAATACTGATTCGACAAGGTATAATAACGGCCGACAGCTATTTATAAAACATGATAATTTAGAAATCATTTATATAACATATACCAACTTGCATAAAGAGACATCATATATTAAAAGCAAGATAATAATTATTAAATATGAAAAGATGGTATAAAGTAAGAAATGTCAAAGAAATGTACTCGCCTAATACCGGAATGAAAATATCGAGAAAAGTCCGAGAAATCCGCGAACTCGTGCGAGCAAGCCACTACCCGATAAATATATATTAAATATATAAATATAAATATTTTTATAATTATTAGAGAGGGAATGAGAGAGGAGAGAGAGAGAGGAGAGAGAGAGTTGTAGGAAGGGGAGAGAGATAGAGAGAAAATATGGTATTTTTTTTGAAAAGGAATAGGAATTAAAAGGGGAGGGGTATGATTGTAAATATGAGGAAGTAAATTGGGAATGAGGAGATGGGTATTTTAGGAATGTGGGAAAAGTGGGTTTATTTAGGGAAAGGAGAGAGAAAATAAATGAAAAGAAAGAAAGAAAGGATTAAAGAAGGAATAAAGAAAGAAAGAAAGAAAGAAAGAAGGAAATGGAAATGGAGGGGAGGGTGGCCGGCGGCCGGCTGCCACCGGTAGAGGGGCGGCCGGCGAGGTGGGGGGCGGCCTAGGTGGTAGAGATGGGTGATGGTTGGAGGTGGTGGTGTTGTTGTTGATGTTGTTGTTTGGTGGTATTGGTGGTGGTGGTGGTTGTTGGAGGTGGTGGTGGTTGTTGGAGGTGGTCGGGAGTTGGAGGAGGAGGAGGAGATGATGATTGGGGGTTTGGAAGTGGAGGAGGAGGTGGTTTGTTGGAGAAGTTTGGGGAAGAAGATGAAATTATGGTGATGGGTTATGTTGAAATTGGAGGAAAGGAGGTGGGATTTGGGGGTGATGGAAGTGGGGAAGGGAAGTGGGGTGGTGGGGGGTGCGGCCGGCGGCTAGGGCTCCGGTGGTGGAGGCGGCAGTGATGAGGAGTAGGTGATGGTGTTTGGTGGGAGATGAAAATGGAGAGTTGAAGAAGGAAATAGGAAAGAAGGAAAGATATTTAAAGAGAAGAAGGGGAGGGAGAGAATGGGTGACGGATGGGGGTGTTATGGCCCCCACTTGCTACTGCTGCTGCTGGAGTTGCAGCTAGCGGCAGGGGATGGGAGGTGGAGTGAAGGAGAAGAAAAGAAAAAGAAATAAAATTAAAGTAAAAGGAAAAAAATAATAAAAAGGAAAGAAAATTAGTTTAAAATTTCTATTATGAAGTAATTAATTTATTATAATATCTGGGAGTATAAAGTAGGGGAGTAGAGAAGGAAAAAGCAATAAAAGATAAGATCAGTAATTAATATTATTATTTTAATAGGGCGAAAATTCGACTATTTCAGAAACGTTCCAAAAAATTCTCAAAAATAGAAAATATTATTTTAAGATACTTAGTGAAATCAGACTCGAGAAATTCAATGTATTTTTTAAATTAAAAATCTTGAAATATTCTGGCGATACTGGCCGACACCAGAATCGGTGAAATTTCGATAAATTTAGAAAAATCCCAAAAAATGTTTTTAGATAGAAAATGAAATTCTAAGAAGTAACGTGAAAGACTTTTTAAAAAATTCATTCCTATTTGAAAAGTAAAAATCTGGGAATCAGTCAGCGATGCCGACCGACATCGGTTTTGGAGATTTTGCAGAAAAATTCTGAAAAATTCCAGAAAATCATAAAAAATTTAAAATAGTAGAAAATAGTGTTTGAAACTGAAATCGGTCAAATCAGACTACCGAAAAGGTCAAATTGGGTGGTATAACGATATCAGGTTCCCGGTCAAGGTCAGGGCTGACTATAGGTCTGAAAATCCATATCCGATACCAAATAACCCAGGAAATCACAACTTAAATACAAATACTAGAAGAAAACTGAACAACACGATTGAAAAATTTTGGGATACGCATCAGGGTACGTATCCGGGAATGGGGGTGCTACATATCCTACTTTTGTGATGGACTTCGTTATGATCTGTTGACTTCTTACTTTTGTAGGAGAAGAAAACTTGATTGGGCTATAGGAGGAAATCATGGCGCAACAGCTGACGGTGAAGAGGGCCCTCCCTGGTATGGAATCGAGAACAAAGTCTCGGGAAGAGACTTTCTCAGATACTGCTCGAGAAGAGAGATCTGTCAAGCCTGAATTCGTTTAGCGGGTAGGCTTCACTGCTGTTCCTCCCACGCATGAAACTCTTGCTGGGTCAATTTCCTGAGGAAATATTTCTGAGGTGCCTTCTCCAGATGATACAAATCTGTCCCTTCTTTGGAGCCTTCTATTGAGATCCAGCGGCTTGGGGGGAGTGCATCTGATGGCGTTTCAGCTGTTCCTTCCCTCCGGGGAACATTTTCGTATGGGACTCTGAGTGGAGAATATTTTCTACGCATGGGAGACCATGATGTAGCCCTTGAGCACCGGCAGCTTTCTCCGTGGTCAGGAGGGATTTGAAGGGGTGTCGTCGAGGGCCCGGATTAGATTGTTAGAGAATGACACTTTCGGGTGAGTTTTAGTTGTTTCCTGTTGTCCATCAGGCATATGATGACTACTGACTGTCCTTCTTACAGATTGCGTTGTATGTGGTTCCGTCCTTAAGCCACCAATAGGACGCTCTAAGGGAGAGAGATTCCAGCATCGCCATCCTCCAAAATAAGCTTGAAGGGGCAAAATAAAGAGTATAACAATGAGCTTACCAATTTTTGAAAGGAACTCAAAGGGAAGTCCTCGAAGTTGGAGCAGAAAGACTCTGAACTCCATTCTTTTCAGGAACAGCTGACGGAGGCTTGTCGCCTGGGCCAAAGACGCTCAAGCCGATCACGATCATGAAAAGGGGGCCTTCCAAGTGGATAAGGAAGGCTTACTTCACGATTTAAAACAGGCGCGAGCCGGTGAAGTCGAGTCCAACAGGAAGATTACCAAACTCGAAGATCAAGTTCGGGAGGAGGTCTCCTTGTTCAAACTTGTGAAGTATGAGCAAGGCTACAGCGACCGGGCACAATGAAAACCGCTGAGGCATCCCCTTGAGGATGATGTTGCTGAAGGGATCGAGCTGATTTCATGCCTACGATTTTTGTTGTACCGCCTCCCCTTGCTGCCCCCGAGATAATAGTTGAGTCTTCTCGGAGTTCTCCCGTTAGTGGGGCCGCTGCGACTCCTCTTGTAGAATATACCGCTGAGGCTGCTGATGATATTGTTGGGGCTGCTCTCGCAGGACCTAATTTCTAGGCAGCCGAGGAGCCTCGTCCATATGTATCAAATGTATGAGATTTTGTTGTTTCCGATTGTATCTTGTATTTGCCACCAATGAAAAAAAATTCCTGAATGTTTGAACTTTAGATTGTCTTCTTATTCTGGCGTTGTTTGTTTCTTTTAATCTGATGAGGTTGTGATCCGACTTGAGGATTCCCCTAGCAATGAATCCTTAGGTAAACCATCCAGCACTGGAGAAGATCTTAGGTGTCGTCTCCCCTCTTTGGGATGATTTCAATACTCTTTCGCAGTATCTGATTTGAATTTTAGCCCAGAACCCAGGTCTTTGCTGGAATTCTTCCGTTAGAAAATGCACATGTTTTTGGGAGGGCATCTTCATCCCGAACTCACTCTGGAGGTTGAAGTCAGATTGTACGAGAACTTTATCTTGCAACTGGAACACGAGATGGTTGTCTCCAAAGAGAAGGACAGGATCCTTCTGGGAAAATGGCATTTGTCGACCCATGAGACGTTGTATCATCTTCAAAAGGTGAAGGAACTAAAGGCTTTCCTCTAAGAGATGACGGGGAAGTTGGACACAACACAAGGAAAGATTATTAGTTATTTCAAACAATTCAGAGCCGAGAATATGCTGTGGATTTCTCGTGCTCTCACCTAGAAGAGGTGCAGCGTGAGAATGAGAAACTGCGGAGACGAGTTCACCGATGTGAGTAGGAGTTGGATCAATGAGAATGGGGCTAGATGCAACTCTTTTGATGTCTCATTTGTATCCCTTGTAACTTGTGTTTTATCAACATGAAATATCTGAGTTTTGTTGTATCCTATTTTCTGATCAAATTCAAATCCTCCAGAAATGATTAGAGTTAACTTTTTGGAGAGATACTTTTGGGAGCCTAACATCGTCAGCGTGCGAAGTTTTAGGAGCTGTAGGGAAAACTTTCCATTTTTCAGGGTGTCTTTCATGTAGTTTCGGCTGTCAGGGTGAGAGTTTGCTATAGACTATTCCTCGAATAGTCGTCAGGGCCAGGGCTCGACATGGAATTGTCTTGGGTCATGAAATCTCCAAGAAAGGAATTGAAGTGGATAGAGCCAAAATTGAGGTTATTGCTAAGCTTCCCATACCCAAATGCATTAAGGACATTAGATCCTTCTTAGGACACGCTGGTTTTTACAGAAGATTTATTAAGGATTTTAGAAAAATTGCTAGGCCCTTAACAAATCTGTTAGCTAAGGATGTGTCCTTCACTTTTGATGCTGAATGCATGAATTCTTGGGAGAAGCTTAAGAGAGAGCTTATTTCTGCACCAATCATATCTGCACCTGATTGGTCTAAGCCGTTCAAAATCATGTGCGATGCTTCCGATTTTGCCATAGGCGCTGTCCTAGGACAACACATTGATAACAAGCAGCATGTGATTTACTACTCTAGTAGGACTCTCAACGATGCTCAATTGAACTACACTACGACTGAGAAGAAATTCTTGGCAGTAGTGTTTGCCTTAGAGAAATTTCGTCCCTACCTACTAGGGTCCAAAGCCACCATTTTCACCGATCATTCTGCGCTTAGGTATCTCATGATGAAGAACGATGCCAAGGCCCGACTCATTCGTTGGATCCTCCTTCTTCAAGAATTCGATCTTGAGATTCGAGATAAAAAGGCGTAGAAAATTTCGTTGCTGACCATCTCTCACGGATCCCTAATTCTCCATGCAACAAATTACCCATAAATAAGGATTTTCCTGATAAAAATCTCTTAGCTATCTCTAGGGAACCTTGGTTTGCTGATATAGTGAATTACTTAGTCACAAACCAAAATCCGTCTCATTGGTCCAAAAACGATATATACCAGTTCTTATCCCAAGTCCGGTATTTCTTTTGGGAGGAACCGTATCTTTTTAAGTACTGTTCTGACCAAATTATTAGGAGATGCATTCCCGATGAGGAGGTTAAGAGTGTTCTATCCTTTTGTCACGAACTTGCATGTGGTGGACACTTTGGTCCCCGCAAGACTGCTGAAAAAGTGCTACAAAGCGGGTTCTATTGGCCCACTTTGTTCAAGGATGCTTATGAATTTTGCAAGACGTGCCCTAGATGCCAAATGGTAGGAAGGATCTCAAAACGAAATATGATGCCCCTTAACCCAATTCTAGAAATAGAACTCTTTGATGTTTGGGGCATCGACTTTATGGGTCCATTTCCTAATTCATTTGGAAACCAATATATATTGGTTGCTTTGGATTATGTGTCCAAGTAGGTAGAAACCATTCCTTGTAAGACTAATGATAACAAAGTTATCATAAAGTTTTTGAAAGAGAACATTTTTTCACGCTTCGGAACCCCTCGTGCTATCATCAGTGAAAATGGCACTCACTTTTGCAATAGATTCTTTGAAGCTCTTATGTGAAAGTATGCCATAACTCACAAGTTGTCCACACCTTATCATCCTCAAACCAGTGGGCAGGTTGAGGTTTCCAATAGACAAGTCAAGCTTATCTTGGAGAAAACTGTAAACCAAAACTGAAAAGATTGGTCCATCAAACTTGTAGATACCCTATGGGCCTACATGACCGCTTTCAAGACGATTCTAGGAATGTCTCCTTATAGGTTAGTCTATGGCAAAGCTTGTCACCTGCCCGTTGAGTTAGAGCACCGGCCTTATGGGTAATCAAGCAGTTGAATTTCGACTTGACTAAGGCCGGTGACCTTCGGAAGTTACAAATTTCCAAATTAGAGGAGTTAAGAAATGAGGCCTATGAAAATGCTAGGATCACTAAAGATAGAATTAAGATTTTTCATGATAAACACATCATAAGAAAAACCTTTATCCCTGGACAAAAAGTCTTACTCTATAATTCTAGGCTTCATCTTTTTTCAGGAAAATTAAAATCAAGATGGTCTGTGCCATTCGTTGTAAAGACTGTGTTTCCACACGGTGCAGTTGAGATCAGTGACACCAAGAATGGAAATGACTTTAAGGTAAATAGTCAACGCCTTAAACCTTTCTTGGAATCGGTGCCGGTAAATGAAACGGTTATGGGTCTTTTTGACCCAGTGTATTGGTAACTTTCCTTTTTTCCATTTATTTCATGCATCTATACATTTCTTTCATACATTAGGGACAATGCATGAGATAAGTGTCGGGGAGGGTTCTAACATGACTAATATAACAAAAAAAAAGAAAAAAAAGAAAAATATATATATAAAAAAAACTTTTTGAAAGGTTAGAACAATATTTTGATATATTTTTTGTAAGAAATTAAGTCAATTTTAAGGAATAGGAAAATCATAATTAGGATTTCTTATACTTGGTCAAAGTCAGATGACTTGTTTGATTTTTAGGGTTAGGAAGAAAATTTGTAAAAGTAATTTAGTCTTGATATTTACCTTGATGAAATATGCACACTAAATACACTTACACACTTAGGGTTTAAAAACAAAGACTCTTATGCCTTATAAAAAAATATATGTATGAAAAAGAAAAAAGAAAAAATAAACAAATCTAATTATTGATTAGCTAGGTGCTTTGGCCTAAGCAAACCTTAGTATTTATGCAAAAGATAATTAGATAAGTTTGAAAATATATATATATATAAATCCTCTGATTAAGCTGGGTATTTGTGCCTCATGAAGCATAAGTATTCACGCCTAAAAGGGGTATATTTTATAAATAAAAACCTTGGTTTCGTGGCCTTGTCTGCTCGAGTATTTAAGTCCTTAGGGGTGTTTTCTCACCTGGTGCCCTAAAATTGTCCGGTTTAGGTGTCACCGACTGAAGGCTAGTTACATGGGCAGTTAAAAGCCTAATGAAATTGAGGAATAAATTCCACCAAAAATAAATATATATAAGGCATAGGAGTTAATGTTAAAAACCCTTAGTCAACTTCACAGTCACGATGGTGCATACGACTCAGGGTAAATTAATAGACTAGATGAGATGTACAATTTGACTCCTTACTTTGATTGATGACATGTTTTTGAATAGAGACTGAGTTTTGGAATGAAAAATTTGATATTCCTATAACTTATAGATTACTTAAAGCCTTACAAATATACTTCAAATATTTTTCTCCTTTAAAAATGCTTTTCGAAAATACTAACGTTTTTTATGGATTTTGTGGGTGCAATCCACTGAAAACCCTCACGAGATAAAACTCGTCCTCTAGGGGTAACCTAGAGGTTTAACGGCTTGTTGCACATGCTCAGTGTAATCGAGTGACCTGCGAAAGTGGTCTAATAATTAATTAGAATTAGTCTGATGTTTTGCTCGAGGGCGAGCAAAAGATAAGTGTGGGGGTGTGATTAGTCACATATATTGCATATACATTGTCACCTTACCATACTTTTTAGCTAATAAATCCTATTAATAAGTCTTCTTCTTCTTTGTTAAATGTAGGCTCAATTGTTAAAAGAAAGGAAAGAGAAACAAGCCCAAAAGCCCACAAAATTCTGATTTAATCTCAAAATAAATTCGAAATCAAGGAATCAGGGCAAAATCTTGGCATATCAGAGAGGTTGAAAACCGGTTGAAAAGAATCCTCCCAAATCAAGCGGTTGAAGCCAACAATCAAAGGCTGTTTCGTCAAATCCTGAAGCAAAAACGAGAAAACCAGCAGAAGATATGGGAGAATCATCAAACCAGGAGCACCCACGACTTTGGTGTGGCCATCTGGCCACACTAGGGCCGCGGAAACGCGGCCCTAGCCGCGTTTCCGCGGCTTTGTTAAAGAGATTGGGGGAGCGTTTCCTATGATTTTCCCCTCTGGTTTTTTCCTATAAATACTAGTTTCAACAGAGAAGAAACGAGCGAAACTAGGATTAGAATTTTTGTTTATACTTTAAGGTTTAGGCTCTTTGTTAGATAGTACAAAAGTTATATTTTTGTTTTGCAATTTGAAGTTCAGTACAAATACCTGTGAGAGAGAGGAATTGAGTGCTTGTAACTTGAAGATTGAAGTGACATCAATACAAGAATCGAGCTACATTTTTCTTTCACTTATTTTATGGTATGTCTTACTTTAATTACTTGCATTGTTCTTTGTTTTCCATGAGTAACTAAATCGGTTTTTTGGGCTCACTATTACTCCTCTCTCTGATCTCTCTTCTTTTCGAACGGTTTTGATGAAATGACCCAATGAATCATTTGCATGCCTAACTTAAGCCTTTCTTCTTAAAAGTGTTCTTGAAGGCACATGAGGATGGGTTTGGATTTTTAACTTCTACCTCTTTTCAAAACGTCTCTTGAACTTGTTTTTATCTCATACTTGAACTTGAACTTCTTGATGATTTAACATTCAACTCAAGACGATTTCATAAAGAAAAGAATTAACCTTTCCAACCATCTTATGTGTTTTGCTTAAAACATTCTAGAATCAATCTTAAGTATTGCCTATGATCAAGTTGAGGCATTAAGATTTTCAATTGAAGAACATGTCATTGAGTAGTGAGATAGTGAGCCCAGATTTTCTTCTTCATTAAAAAAATAACAAATCACTTTTTAAACTTTATACAAAATTCACCTTTTCCAAAGCCCTCTCCAAGGTTGCAATTTATCTTTTAATCATCTCCTTCTTTCCATTCTCTTTTCAATTAAAAAACGAGCACAATTCTTAGTTATTAAATGAAACACCAAAAATCTTTCATCGCTAGTCCCTCCTTGTGGATCACGATCCGCATAGCCAATTGCTATTGCGGTAGAATTGAGTAACTTGCACTACTGTTTTAAAAGTTCTGAAATTCTTGTGTGCAGATACTAACTCAATCAAAATTTTGGCGCCGTTGCCGGGGAGGGACGGTAAGTAATTCTCATTAAAGTTTATATTTTTGGTTAACCTTCTTCTTGGTTTTTGGTGTACAGATTTAACAATAAGGAATTTTTGCTGCAGTGGACATATAAGTGGCCATGGACTCTGCTCAAGAAAGCAGAGCCAAGAAGCCCTCAGATTTGCTACATTCCTGTGGCAATCTGAGTGAACTACTAACCTGTATTTTCTGCAGTTAGCTGAATTGCAAAGTTTAATATCTGTAACTATTAATTTCCTTGTTTGTCTCACTGTACTTCCTTTCTAACCTCAATAGTAAAATGATGTTTGTTAAATACTAAAAACGGTTTAGACTTTGCATTTAGGCACATGTCTAATTCGTTTACATTTTACATTACTATTGAAGAGTACTGGAGCAAAAGGTACGTTTGCATGGCATATAATTTAGGAAACATTCTTAAGTGATTATTTGCTTGTTGAATGTTACTTTTCTTTATCTTGCACACAGCACTAAATTGACTTAAGGGCTTGTCCTATAAACAAGATAAGGTGGGAAAGTCATTACCCTCCCTTAGCCAACAAATAATCTCCTCACTCACTAACCCAAGCCTAACTAAAAATGAGTAGACGTTGGCCCTAGGGACATCTCGGACTCAATTAGGAGATTATCTTAAGGGGGAAAGGTGTTAGAATTTGACTCCTGCCAAATCAGTGTCTAGGAAGGGGATTAAGGGCCGAAAGCCTGAAGGTTGGTGGTTACTTAATTAAGGAACGTCTTTGACGGATAACTTCCCACCAATCTTGCCCTGACCTGGCTGATTAGCTTATGGTCAAAGTCTACATTATACCTCCTGTGGACAATCAACCAGTTAGGAGTTGTCTAGGTCAAGGTTACCTTAGACTAGGCTTGGTTGATTACTCTTGTTGACTGTTGGTAAACTTGTTTGTGATTGTGATTGTGTTTGTGTATGTAAGTATGGTCAAGAGACCCTAACTCATCTAGGTTGACTAGAAACACATCACCACCCAAGTTTGGACCAAGACCTGATCCGGTTATGGCTCAATCAACATCCTTGCAGGATAGGTTCTATCCCATTTGAACCTCACTTCCATCTTGCATTCTACTTCCATCGGTTGGTGAATACAATTTTGAGCTCAAGCCTCAATTCATCAACACTCTCCCCAAGTTTCATGGCTTAGAGTCCGAAGATGCTTACTTCTTCATAAGAGAATTTGAGGAAGTATGTCTAATGATGAAAATCTCACACCTTGTATACGATGCTATTATGTTAAGATTTGTCCCTTTCGCTCTTAAGGACTTAGCAAAGAAATGGCTTTACAGCTTAGCGGCAAATTCTATCACATCTTGGGATGGTTTCATCAAGGTCTTCTTGAAGAAATTCTATCCAATTCATAAGATCGCTCTCATTAGGATGACAATCATGCAATTCAAGAAAGAACCGAGTGAACCGTTCTGGAGGTACTTTGAACGCTTTAAAGACCTCCTTGTCCAATGTCCACATCATGGAATAGAGAAATGGCGACAATGCCAAATTCTTTATGACGGATTAGACTATTCTACCAAAACTCTCTTAGAAAGTATGTGCCAAGGGGGATTCTTGCAGAAGGATGAAAATGAAGGATGAGATTTGTATGAAAACCTAGCTGAAAAGACCATCTAATGGGAACCAACTAGTGAGACCTCTAGGAATCCAAACTCCATCTCTTCAAAAGGAGGTCTCCATTCTATCGAATCATCCATAGCTAATGAGGCTAAGTTAGGTAACCTAGTAAGAAGACTGGAAGCTTTAGAAACTAAGGAACCAAGTCCAGTGAATCAAGTCAGCCCAAACCAATTTCCAACTCCGGGCTGCACTTACTGTCAAGCCATGAATCATGTGTTCGAGGAGTGCCTTGTGTTTCAGCAACAATACCATGAACCGATGAATGTGACCTTTTCAAGGCCGAACAATAATCCTTACGCACCAACGTACAATCCTGGCTGGAGAAATCACCCTAATTTCTTATGGAGGCAAAATAACAATGACCATTCACGATCAAATCATGCTAGCCACTTCCATCATGCCAATAATTCTTCCAATCATCAACCTAACTTTTCCAATTTCCATAATAATTCTCCCAACCATCCACCTAACTTTTCAAACTATCAACAAAACTTTCCCAACCAACCTCCAAAATCCTCCTTCCAGAATCCTCAACTAGAAAGGAGAATGACTGACTTTGAAAGAAACATGGAAAGATACATGAAAAATCAAGATTCTCTCATGCAAACTATACAGAGGTTAGAGGTTCAAATGAGCCAACTAGCCACTCCACAGAATGAGAGACAGAAGGGTACCCTGCCTAGTCAGCCAATAACCAATCCTAGGAATTCTCAACAAGCTCATTTGGCTGAGTATCATTCATTAAATCAATGTAATGCTGTTCTTACATTGAGGTCAGGAAAGAGAGTTGATAATCAAGTGTCAACGCCAACCAATCCCATTCAGCACAACCACAATCAAGCATCCACCTAATCTAATCCAAATCCTTCCAATTCCGACGAATCTGAAAAAGATAAGTCAACCAGTCAGGTGCACCAACCTATAGTACCATTTCCTAATAGGCTGAAAAACAACAAGCAAAATCTACACATGGACAAGATAATTGAGATATTTAATCAAGTGAAGATAAATGTGCCACTTCTTGATGCCATCTAACAAGTCCCTTCCTATGCTAAGTTTCTTAAGGACATGTGCACCAAGAGGAGAAATACTAATGTACCAAAAAAGGTCTTCTTAGCCACTAACATTAGTGAGCTACTATCGGGTCCGATACCTATCAAGTACAAGGATCTAGGTAGTCCCACCATTGCCTGCACAATAGGACAAGCCGAGATTAGTCGTGCACTTCTTGACTTGGGGGCAAGTATCAACTTACTTCCATTCTCAGTTTATCAACAACTCGGGTTGGGCGATCTTAGTCCAACTCGAGTCACTTTCCAACTGGCTGACTGTTCAGTAAAAGTTTCAAAAGGAGAGATTAATGATGTCCTGATCCGGGTAGGGGAGTTTATTTGTCCTGTCGATTTCATAATTCTGGAGACACAACCTGTGTCCAACTCTAATCATAGGGCTCAAACTCCTGTTATCCTAAGGCGACCATTCCTTGCAACCCCAATGCCATCATCAATTGTAGGAATGGGTCCATGAGGATAACCTTTGGGGACATGACTAGAGAAGTCAATGTCTTCAATCTAGGAAAACAATCCCGCGATGTTGAGGACCAAACATTTGAAGTCAACCTAATTGAGAACTTAACAAGTGAACATAGGGAAGAATTGGAACTAGAAACTGAGTGTGACTTCGGGTTAGAGTCTGACGACTTTAATCTTGATCAGGTTGTAGATTTTGATGTGAATTAGGCCTCGAACCCTATTTCACCAATAATGGAGCCAACAAATTTGATTAGTCCTTCCAGTGAGCCTTCCTCTTCCTTAGAATTGAAAACCTTCCCTGCGCATCTCAAGTACGTCTATCTAGGCGAACAAGAGACCTTTCCTGTCATCATTGCCTCCCATTTAAATGACGGGAAAGAAGAAGATCTTAAAGCAATTCTAAGAAAACATAGGAAAGCCATTGGTTGGACTATGACCAATATAAAGGGATTAAGTCTGACCATCGTTCAACATCGCATTCATCTCAATGAAGACGCCACACCTGAAAGAGACCCGCAACGTAGGTTAAACCCTATAATGCAAGAGGCTGTTCATGCTGAAATTGTAAAACTCTTAAATAATGGGATAATTTATCCTATTTTTGATAGTCAATGGGTCAGTCCCGTCCACGCGGTTCCAAAGAAATCCGGTTTCACCGTATTGGAAAACGAGAACAAAGAGTTGGTCCAAACTCGACTTCCCACGAAGATCCGAGTTTGCATTGACTATAGGAAGCTTAATGCTGCAACTCGTAAGGTCCATTTTTCACTTCCCTTCATTGATCAAATGCTTGAACGTTTGGCGGGTCACGAGTATTACTGTTTCTTGGACGGTTACTCGGGGTTTAACCAGATCCCTATTGCTCCTAAGGACCAAGAAAAGACTACGTTCACATGTCCATTTGGGACATTTGCTTATCGTCGAATGCCTTTCAGCTTATGCAATGCTCCAGCAACGTTTCAACGTTGCATGTTGAGTGTTTTCTCTGATATGGTAGAATGATTCTTAGAGATCTTTATGGATGATTTCTCCATCTACGGAGATTCATTCACTTAATGTCTCCACCATTTAGAACTTGTCCTCCAACGTTGTGCTGAGAAAAATCTGACACTGAACTGGGAGAAATACCACTTCATGGTAAAACATGGAATTGTCTTGGGTCATGAAATCTCCAAGAAAGGAATTGAAGTGGATAGAGCCAAAATTGAGGTTATTGCTAAGCTTCCCATGCCCAAATGCGTTAAGGACATTATATCCTTCCTAGGACACGCTGATTTTTACAGAAGATTTATTAATGATTTTAGCAAAATTGCTAGGCCCTTGACTAATCTATTAGCTAAGGATGTGTCATTCACTTTTGATGCTGAATGCATGAATTCTTGGGAGAAGCTTAAGAGAGAGCTTATTTCTGCACCAATCATATCTGCACCTGATTGGTCTAAGCCGTTCGAAATCATGTGCGATGCTTCCGATTTTGTCATAGGCGCTGTCCTAGGACAACACATTGATAACAAGCAGCATGTGATTTACTACTCTAGTAGGACTCTCAACGATACTCAATTGAACTATACTACGACTGAGAAGGAATTCTTGGCAGTAGTGTTTGCCTTAGAGAAATTTCGTCCCTACCTACTAGGGACCAAAACTACCATTTTCACCGATCATTCTGCGCTTAGGTACCCATGATGAAGAAGGATGCCAAGGCCCGACTCATTCGTTGGATCCTCCTTCTTCAAGAATTTGATCTTGAGATTCGAGATAAAAAAGGTGTAGAAAATGTCGTTGCTGACCATCTCTCACGGATCCCTAATTCTCCATGCAATGAATTACCCATAAATGAGGATTTCTCTGATGAAAATCTCTTAGCTATCTCTAGGGAACCTTGGTTTGCTGATATAGTGAATTACGTAGTCACAAACCAAACTCCGTCTCATTGGTCCAAAAATGATATATACCGGTTATTATCCCAAGTCCGATATTTCTTTTGGGAGGAACCGTATCTTTTTAAGTACTGTTCTGACCAAATTATTAGGAGATGCATTCCCGATGAGGAGGTTAAGAGTGTTCTATCCTTTTGTCACGAACTTGCATGTGGTGGACACTTTGGTCCCCGCAAGACTGCTGAAAAAGTGCTACAAAGCGGGTTCTATTGGCCCACTTTGTTCAAGGATGCTTATGAATTTTGCAAGACGTGCCCTAGATGCCAAATGGTAGGAAGGATCTCAAAACGAAATATGACGCCCCTCAACCCAATTCTAGAAATAGAACTCTTTGATGTTTGTGGCATCGACTTTATGGGTCCATTTCCTAACTCATTTGGAAACCAATATATATTGGTTGCTGTGGATTATGTGTCCAAGTGGGTAGAAGCCATTCCTTGTAAGAGAACATTTTTTCACGCTTCGGAATCCCTCGTGCTATCATCAGTGATAATGGCACTCACTTTTGCAATAGATCCTTTGAAGCTCTTACACGAAAGTATGACATAACTCACAAGTTGTCCGCACCCTATCATCCTCAAACCAGTGGGCAGGTTAAGGTTTCCAATAGACAAGTCAAGCTTATCCTTGAGAAAACTGTGAACCAAAACCGGAAAGATTGGTCCATCAAACTTGTAGATGCCCTATGGGCCTACAGGACCGCTTTTAAGACGATTCTAGGAATGTTTCCTTATAGGTTAGTCTTTGGCAAAGCTTGTCACCTGCCCATTGAGTTAGAGCATCGGGCCTTATGGGCAATCAAGCAGTTGAATTTCGACTTGACTAAGGCCAGTGACCTTCGAAAGTTTCAAATTTTCGAATTAGAGGAGTTAAGAAATGAGGCCTATGAAAATGCTAGGATCACTAAAGATAGAGTTAAGATTTTTCATGATAAACACATCATAAGAAAAACCTTTGTCCCTGGACAAAAAGTCTTACTCTATAATTCTAGGCTTCACCTTTTTCCAGGAAAATTAAAATCAAGATGGACTGGGCCACTCGTTGTAAAAATCGTGTTTCCACATGGTGCAGTTGAGATCAGTGACACTAAGAATGGAAATGACTTTAAGGTAAATGGTCAACGCCTTAAACCTTTCTTGGAATCGGTGCCGGTAAATGAAACGGCTATGGGTCTTTTTGACCCAGTGTATCGGTAACATTCCTCTTTCCATTTTATTTCATGCATCTATACATTTCTTTCATACATTGGGGACAATGCATGAGATAAGTGTGGGGGAAGTTCTAACATGACTGATATAACAAAAAAAAGAAAAAAAAAAGAAAAAAATATATATAAAAAAACTTTTTGAAAGGTTAGAACTTTTTTGATATATTTTTATAAGAAATTAAGTGAATTTTAAAGAATAGGAAAATCATAATTAGAATTTCTTATACTTGGTCAAAGTCAGATGACTTGTTTGATTTTTAGAGTTAGGAAGAAAACTTGTGAAAGTAATTTAGTCTTGATATTTACCTTGATGAAATATGCACACTAAATACACTTATACACTTAGAGTTTAAAAACAAAGACTCTTATGCCTTATAAAAAAATATATGTATGAAAAAGAAAAAAAAGAAAAAAAAATAAACAAATCTAATTATTGATTAGCTAGGTGCTTTGGCCTAAGCAAGCCTTGGTATTTATGCAAAAGATAATTAGATAAGTTTGAAAAAATATATATATATATAAATCCTCTGATTAAGCTGGGTATTTGTGCCTCATGAAGCATAAGTATTCACGCCTAAAAGGGGTACATTTTATAAATAAAAACCTTGATTTCCTGGCCTTGTCTGCTCGAGTGTTTAAGTCCTTAGGAGTATTTTCTCACCTGGTGCCCTAAAACTGTAGGTGTCACCGACTGAAGGCTCGTTACATGGGCAGATTAGAAAGTCTAATGAAATTGAGGAATAAATTTCACCAAAAATAAGTATAAATAAGGCATAGGAGTTAATGTTAAAAAACCCTTAGTCAACTTCACAGTCACGATGGTGCATACGACTTAGGGTAAATTAATAGACTAGATGAGAAGTACAATTTGACTCCTTACTTTGATTGATGACATGTTTTTGAATAGAGACTGAGTTTCGGAATGAAAAATTTGATATTCCTATAACTTATAGATAACTTAAAGCCTTACAAATATACTTCAAATATTTTTCTCCTTTAAAAATGCTTTTCGAAAATACTAACATTTTTATGGATTTTGTGGGTGCAATCCACTGAAAACCCTCATGAGACAAAACTCGTCCTCTAGGGGTAACCTAGAGGTTTAACGGCTTGTTGCACATGCTCAGTGCAATCGAGTGACCTGCGAAAGTGGTCTAATAATTAATTAGAATTAGTCTGATATTTTGCTCGAGGGCGATCAAAAGAAAAGTGTGGGGGTGTGATTAGTCACATATATTGCATATACATTGTCACCTTACC
Organism: Agave tequilana; assembly: GCA_038442645.1. Classification (NCBI taxonomy): domain Eukaryota; kingdom Viridiplantae; phylum Streptophyta; class Magnoliopsida; order Asparagales; family Asparagaceae; genus Agave; species Agave tequilana. The sequence continues at coordinate 33,116 of JAVJIF010020731.1, forward strand.
ATACTTTTTAGCTAATAAATCCTATTAATAAGTCTTCTTCTTTGTTAAATGTAGTCCCAATTTTTAAAGAAAGAAAAGAGAAACAAGCCCAAAAGCCCACCAAATTCTGATTTAATTCAAAATAAATTCGAAATCAAGGAATCAGGGCAAAATCTTGACATATCAGAGAGGTTGAAAACCGGTTGAAAAGAATCCTCCCAAATCAAGCGGTTGAAGTCAACAATCAAAGGCTGTTTCGTCAAATCCTGAAGCAAAAACTAGAAAACCAGCAGAAGATATGGGAGAATCATCAAACCAGGAGCACCCACCACTTGGGTGTGGCCATCTGGCCACACAAAGGCTGCGACTTTGTTAAAGAGGTTGGGGGAGCGTTTGCTCCCCAATCTTCCTATGATTTCCCCCTCTAGTTTTTTCTTATAAATACTAGTTTCAACAGAGAAGAAAGGAGCGAAGACTAGGATTATAATTTTTGTTTATACTTTAAGGTTTAGGCTCTTTGTTAGATAGTACAAAAGTTGTATTTTTGTTCTGTAATTTGTAGTTCAGTACAAATACCTGTAAGAGAGAGGAATTGAGTGCTTGTAACTTGAAGATTGAAGTGATATCAATACAAGAATCGAGCTATATTTCTCTTCCACTCGTTTTATGGTATGTCTTACTTTAATTACTTGCATTGTTCTTTATTTTCCATGAGTAGCTAAATCGGTTTTCTGGGCTCACTATTACTCCTCTCTCTGATCTCTCTTCTTTTCGAACGGTTTTGATGAAATGACCCAATGAATCATTTGCATGCCTAACTTAAGCCTTTCTTCTTGAAAGTGTTCTTGAAGACACATGAGGATGAGTTTGGATTTTTAACTTCTACCTCTTTTCAAAACGTCTCTTGAACTTGTTTTTATCTCATACTTGAACTTGAACTTCTTGATGATTTAACATTCAACTCAAGACGATTTCTTAAAGAAAAGAATTAATCTTTCCAACCATCTTATGTGTTTTGTTTAAAACTTTCTAGAATCAATCTTAAGTTTTGCCTATGATCAAGTTGAGGCATTAAGATTTTCAATTGAAGAACATGTCATTGAGTAGTGAGATAGTGAGCCCAGATTTTCTTCTTCATTAAAAAACAACAAATCACTTTTAAACTTTATACAAAGTTCACCTTTTCCAAAGCCCTCTCCAAGGTTGCAATTTCTCTTTTAATCATCTCCTTCTTTCCATTCTCTTTTCAATTAAAAAACGAGCACAATTCTTTATTATTAAACGAAACATCGAAAAGCTTCCATCGCTAGTCCCTCCTTGTGGATCACGACCCGCATAGCCAATTGCTATTGCGGTAGAATTGAGTAACTTGCACTACTATTTTAAAAGTTCTGAAATTCTATATTTTATGTGCAGGTACTAACTCCGTCAAAATTTTGGCGCCGTTACCAGGGAGGGACGGTAAGTAATTCTCATTAAAGTTTACATTTTTGGTTAACCTTCTTCTTGGTTTTTGGTGTACAGATTTAACAACAAGGAACTTTTACTGCAGTGGACATATAAGTGGCCTTAGACTCTGCTCAAGAAAGCAGAGCCAAGAAATCCTCAGATTTGCTACATTCCTGTGGCAATCTGAGTGAACTACTAACCTGTATTTTCTGCAGGTTAGCTGAATTGCAAAGTTTAATATCATTGTTTGTCTCACTGTACTTCCTTTCTAACCTCAACAGTAAAGTGATGTTTGTTAAATGCTAAAAACGGTTTAGACTTTGCATTTAGGCACGTGTCTAATTCGTTTACATTTTACATTACTGTTGAAGAGTGCTAGAGCAAAAGGTACGTTTGCATGGCATATAGTTTAGGAAACATTCTTGAGTGATTATTTGCTTGTTAAATGTTACTTTTCTTTATCTTGCACACTGCACTAAATTGACTTAAGGGCTTGTCCTATAAACAAGATAAGGTGGGGAAGTCATTACCCTCCCTTAGCCCACAAACAATCTCCTCACTCACTAACCCAAGCCTAACTAAAAATAAGTAGACGTTGGCTCTAGGGACATCTCAGACTCAATTAGGAGATTATCCTAAAGGGGAAAGGTGTTGGAATTTGGCTCCTGCCAAATCACTGTCTAGAAAGGGGATTAAGGGCCGAAAGCCTGAAGGTTGGTGGTTACTTAATTAAGGAACGTCTTTGACGGATAACCTCCCACCAATCTTGCCCTGACCTGGCTGATTAGCTTGTGGTCAAAGTCTACATTATACCTCCTGTGGACAATCAACCAGTTAGGAGTTGTCTAGGGCAAGGTTACCTTAGACTAGGCTTGGTTGATTACTCTTGTTGACAGTTGGTAAACTTGTTTGTGATTGTGATTGTGTTTGTGTATGCAAGTGTGGTCAAGAGACCCTAACTCATCTAGGTTGACTAGAAACACATCACCACCCAAGTTTGGACCAAGACCTGATCCGGTTATGGCTCAATCAACATCCTTGCAGGATAGGTTCTATCCCATTCGAGCCTCACTTCCATCTTGCATTCTACTTCCATCGGTTGGTGAATACAATTTTGAGCTCAAGCCTCAATTCATCAACACTCTCCCCAAGTTTCATGGCTTAGAGTCTGAAGATGCTTACTTCTTCATAAGAGAATTTGAGGAAGCATGTCTAATGATGAAAATTCCACACCTTGTAGACGATGCTATTAGGTTGAGATTTGTCCCTTTCTCTCTTAAGGACTTAGCAAAGAAATGGCTTTACAGCTTAGCGGGTTGTTCTATCACATCTTGGGATGGTTTCATCAAGGTCTTCTTGAAGAAATTCTATCCAATTCATAAGACCGCTCTCATTAGGAAGACAATCATACAATTCAAGTAAGAACTGAGTGAACCGTTCTGGAGGTACTTTGAACGCTTTAAAGATCTCCTTGTCCAATGGCCACATCATGGAATAGAGAAATGGCGACAATGCCAAATTCTTTATGACGGTTTAGACTATTCTACCAAAACCCTCTTAGAAAGTATGTGCCAAGGGGGATTCTTGTAGAAGGATGAAAATGAAGGATGGGATTTGTATGAAAACCTAGCTGAAAAGACCATCCAATGGGAACCAACTAGTGAGACCTCTAGGTATCCAAATTCCATCTCTTCAAAAGGAGGTCTCCATTCTATCGAGTCATCCATAGCTAATGAGGCTAAGTTAGCTAACCTAGCAAGAAGACTGGAAGCTCTAGAAACTAAGGAACCAAGTCCAGTCAATCAAGTCAGCCCAAACCAATTTTCAACTCCGGGCTGCACTTACTGTCAAGCATGAATCATGTGTTTGAGGAGTGCCCTGTGTTTCAGGCTCAGCAACAATACTATGAACCAATGAATGCGGCCTTTTCAAGGCCGAACAATAATCCTTACGCACCAACGTACAATCCTGGCTGGAGAAATCACCCTAATTTCTCATGAAGCCAAAATAACAATGACCATTCACGATCAAATCATGCTAGCCACTTCCATCATGCCATTAATTCTTCCAGTCATCAACCTAACTTTTCCAATTTCCATAATAATTCTCCCAACCATCCACCTAACTTTTCAAACTATCAACAAAACTTTCCCAACCAAGCTCCACAATCCTCCTTCCAGAATCCTCAACTAGAAAGGAGAATGACTGACTTTGAAAGAAACATGGAAAGATACATGAAAAACTAAGATTCTCTCATGCAAACTATACAGAGGTTAGAGGTTCAAATGAGCCAACTAACCACTCCACAGAATGAGAGACAGAAGGGTACCCTGCCTAGTCAGCCAATAACCAATCTTAGGAATTCTCAACAAGCTCATTTGGCTGAGGATCATTCATTAAATCAATGTAATACTGTTCATACATTGAGGTCAGGAAAGAGAGTTGATATCAAGTGTCAACGCCAACCAATCCCATTCAGCACAACCACAATCAAGCATCCACCTCATCTAATCCAAATCCTTCCAATTCTGACGAATCTGAAAAAGATAAGTCAACCAGTCAGGTGCACTAGCCTATAGTACCATTTCCTAATAGGCTGAAAAACAACAACAAAATCCACACATGGACAAGAAAATTGAGATATTTAATCAAGTGAAGATAAATGTGCCACTTCTTGATGCCATCCAACAAGTCCCTTCCTTTGCTAAGTTTCTTAAGGACATGTGCACCAAGAAGAGAAAGACTAATGTACCAAAAAAGGTCTTCTTAGCTACTAACATTAGTGAGCTACTATCGGGTCCGATCCCTGTCAAGTACAAGGATCCAGGTAGTCCCACCATTGCCTGCACAATAGGACAAGCCGAGATTAGTCGTGCACTTCTTGACTTGGGGGCAAGTATCAACTTGCTTCCATTCTCTGTTTATCAACAACTCGGGTTGGACGATCTTAGTCCAACTCGAGTCACTGTCCAACTGGCTGACCGTTCAGTAAAAGTTCCAAAAGGAGAGATTAATGATGTCCTGATCCGGGTAGGAGAGTTTATTTACCCTGTCAATTTCATAGTTCTGGAGACACAACCTGTGTCCAACTCCAATCATAGGGCTCAAACTCCTGTTATCCTAGGGCGACCACTCATTGCTACCGCCAATGCCATCATCAATTGTAGGAATGGGTCCATGAGATTAACCTTTGGGGACATGACTAGAGAAGTCAATGTCTTCAATATAGGAAAACAACCCCGCGATGTTGAGGACCAAACATTTGAAGTCAACCTAATTGAGAACTTAACAAGTGAACATAGGGAAGAATTGGAACTAGAAACTGAGTGTGACTTCGGGTTAGAGTCTGACGACTTTAATCTTGATCAGGTTGTAGATTCTGATGTGAATTGGGCCTCGAACCCTATTTCACCAATAATGGAGTCAACAAATTTGACTAGTCCTTTCAGTGAGCCTTCCTCTTCCTTATAATTGAAAGCCTTACCTGCGCATCTCAAGTACGTCTATCTAGGCGAACAAGAGACCTTTCCTGTCATCATTGCCTCCCATTTAAATGACGGGGAAGAAGAAGATCTTAAAGCAATTCTAAGAAAACATAGGGAGCCATTGGTTGGAGTATGACCGATATAAAGGGTTTAAGTCCGACCATCGTTCAACATCGCATTCATCTCAATGAAGACGCCACACTTAAAAGAGACCCGCAGCGTAGGCTAAACCCTATAATGCAAGAGGCTGTTCATGCTGAAATTGTAAAACTCTTAGATAATGGGATAATTTATCCCATTTCTGATAGTCAATGGTCAGTCCTGTCCACGCGGTTCCAAAGAAATCCAGTTTCACCATAGTGGAAAACGAGAACAAAGAGTTGGTCCAAACTTGACTTCCCATGAAGATCCGAGTTTGCATTGACTATAGGAAGCTTAATGCGGCAACTCGTAAGGACCACTTTTCACTTCCCTTCATTGATCAAATGCTTGAACGTTTGGCAGGTCACGAGTATTACTGTTTCTTGGACTGTTACTCGGGGTATAACTGGATCCCTATTGCTCCTGAGGACCAAGAAAAGACTACGTTCACATATCCATTTGGGATATTTGCTTATCGTCGAATGCCTTTCAGCTTATGCAATGCCCCAGCAATGTTTCAACGTTGCATGTTGAGTCTTTTCTCTGATATGGTAGAACGATTCTTAGAGATCTTTATGGATGATTTCTCCATCTACGGAGATTCATTCACTCAATGTCTCCACCATTTAGAACTTGTCCTCCAATGTTGTGCTGAGAAAATTCTGACACTGAACTGGGAGAAATGCCACTTCATGGTAAAACATGGAATTGTCTTGGGTCATAAAATCTCCAAGAAAGGAATTGAAGTGGATAGAGCCAAAATTGAGGTTATTGCTAAGCTTCCCATGCCCAAATGCGTTAAGGACATTAGATCTTTCTTAGGACACGCTGGTTTTTACAGAAGATTTATTAAGGATTTTAGCAAAATTGCTAGGCCCTTGACTAATCTGTTAGCTAAGGATGTGTCCTTCACTTTCGATGCTGATTGCATAAATTCTTGGGAGAAGCTTAAGAGTGAGCTTATTTCCGCACCAATCATATCTGCACCGGATTGGTCTAAGCCGTTCGAAATCATGTGCGATGCTTCCAATTTTGCCATAGGCGCTGTCCTAGGACAACGCATTGATAACAAACAGCATGTGATTTACTACTCTTGTAGGACTCTCAACGATGCTCAATTGAACTACATTACGACTGAGAAGGAATTCTTGGCCGTAGTGTTTGCCTTAGAGAAATTTCGTCCCTACCTACTAGGGTCTAAAACCACCATTTTCACAGATCATTCTGCGCTTAGGTACCTCATGATGAAGAAGGATGCCAAGGCCCGACTCATTCGTTGGATCCTCCTTCTTCAAGAATTCGATCTTAAGATTTGAGATAAAAAAGGCGTAGAAAATTTTGTTGATGACCATTTCTCATGGATCCCTAATTCTCCATGCAACGAATTACCCATAAATGAGGATTTTCCTAATGAAAATCTCTTAGCTATCTCTAGGGAACCTTGATTTGCTGATATAGTGAATTACTTAGTGATTAGTATCCAATATTGCATATTTTATATCATAATCCCCATGCATAATACAAATAAATAAGTGATTTTTAATCCTCTTCTCTACTTATTTGCAGGTACACACTTAATGGAGAGATATCCAAATAATCACTTAATTAGCACTAATTAAGTGATTAATCCAAAATTAAGGATAAAGCCAAATTCAAATCCAGATCTAGAGAGATCCGCGCAACAAACGAAGATTCCAGATAGACCACGTGGCTAACAACCTCGTAACAAACTTGTAACAGAAATTTGGGATCAAACGGCCACAAAAGTGCCGCGTGTCCTTGCGGATCCGCCGCAAAATCTGGGCCATTCAGTCCCAGATTTCTGCCACGTGTCCACCTTCTGGAGAGTTCTCTCAGGGTCTATAAATATTGGATCTTCACCTGCGAGAAAGAGACTGATCAGAGAAGAGAGAGAGAGATTAGTGTAAACTTGTATTTTGTTAGGTTTTTGTTTAGGATTTTTAGTTCTCTCTATGATTTTCTCCTCCCTAGATTTCATTGCAAGAGAGAGTTGTATGAGAGAGAGAGCTTGTATCAACAAGGAGTGACAACTTGGAGCTATACAAGGATTGATCCATTCTCATCTACTCTACTTGAGCTTGATTCTAGTTTGTCTTCTTCACTTGCTTTTATTTTGCTTTGTTACTTGCTTTAATTTCTAGCAATTAAATCATGCTTTGTTTTGCTTTTGTAATGGCTTGTTGTAGCTAATTTCTTGTTCCATGTACTAGCTAACTACTACCTTGCTAACTTCTAGCTCATGTGTGATTGCTTTACTTCATCTTGCAATTTGTATGGTCTTCTCTTCTCCGATGGGTTTCTTTTCATTTCTTGGCAAGATTTTGTTGTAATTCTCCATATGATTCATGTGTGCCTCACTTGGAGCCTAGTCTTCGAACTAGTGCCTTGATGGAACATGGAGATGGAAGCACCAATATGCTATTTGATGTATAACTTCACTACTTCCATTAGTGAATGTTGTATGTTTTTCATTTGCATCACTTGAGTGTAGCTCTTTTGATTCCATTAGTGAAAGTCCATTTGTAGGCCGATGACCATCTATGGAGGCTACAAGACAAGTCCAAGAATGAATCCCCATCATCCAAGTGGGAAAGTAATTAGACCACAAGCAAGACAAATACATGCCGATGAATCAACATGAGGCACGCATCACTATCACGGAGTTTAGTTAGTTTAGCAAGGTAGTTAAGGTTAGCTAGTCATGGATTTCTTTCATTCAAAGTTTTCTTGATTTTACTTTCTTTTTAGTTGTTAGTTCAAATCCATCTCAATCTTGATTTCTCCCGATTTCCACCATGAACATAGCCACCAATTCTTTGATTTGTTTTTCTTTTGATTCTTTATTCTTTTGAAACATAGAAGAATTCTCGTTTCCTCTTCTCACTAGTATCGTGAAAGCTTCTATCGCTAGCTCTCCCTGAGATCCGACTCGGTATAGCCCTATGCTATAGCGGAGATAAGAAAGGGTACATTGAACATCTTACATACATTTGTGGAGTAAACAAGCACCGAGGTTGATTCTAAACCTTTCTCTTTTACATAATACTCGTGCTATACTTAACACTACCCCTTTCTAGTCTTATCAATTTTTGGCGCCGTTGCCGGGGAGAGCGACGGTATTTTTAAAAGTGAGAAACTAAACGATTCTTCTTCTCTGTTGCAGGTGACAGGAGAAGAAAACAGGAAAATATCTACAGCAGAAACATATAAGTGGACCTGGGACTCTGCTCAAGAAAGCAGAGCCCAGGATCCCTCTATTGTGCCGCGGATCCACAAGAATTGCCGTGGGAACACGGCACTTTAGAGTTCACTACTTACAAAATTTTTGCAGGGGCTTTTGCTCTGCAAGATACTGCTGCCTATATACTTCATTTCCTGTATACTTCACTGTATTCCTGTTAATTAATTCAACAGTAAGAAATTGGTTGATAATTGCTAAAAAATTGTTAGACATCTTGCATTATAGGCACGTGTCTTTCAATTACTTTAAATTTACTGTTGAAGAGCGCGTGGGACAAGGTACGTGATTCATTGCATATAGACTAAGACTCACTCTTGTTTGATTTTTCTTACTTGGAGTGAACCTTGTTTGTTTCTATATCGTACACTTGCACAATTAATTCTAAGGGCAATTCCTGTAAATAACATAAGGTGGGGGAGGTCATTACCCTTTCCTTAGCCCGGAAATCATTTTCCCCACGTACTCACAATCCTAAGCTTGTAAATAAAATTTGATAGACGTTGGCCCTAGGGACATCCGGACTCACTTAGGAGATTATCCTAAGGGGAAAAGTGTTGGAAATTGACTTCTGTAAAATCGGTGTCTAGGAAAGGGGTTAAGGGCCGAAAGCCCGAAGGTTGTTGGTTACTTAATTAAGGAACGTCTTCGGACGGAAAACCTCCCAACGACTTTACCCTTCCCTGGCTGATTTGCTTATAGTCAGAGTCTACACTGAACCTCCTGTGGACAGTCTATTTAGGAGTCATCTAGGACCAGAAACCCTAGACAAGCTTGGATTGATTTTTTTCTTTTGTTGTTTGTTATTTTCTTTTTTCGCTGGTGTGATCGGTGCACGTTGTTTGTGATTGTATATACGACAGTGGTTTTGTGATCCTAATTCTACACTTGCACATACACAACCACTACATCATGACCAACAACGTCTCACTTCAAGATCGATTCTATCCGATTCGCACCTCCATTCCTTCATGCATTCTTCTCCCCGAGCCAAATGGAAATAACTTCGAGCTGAAACCACAATTCATTAATACACTTCCCCACTTCCATGGTCTAGAGTCTGAGGACGCGTACCTCTTTATTCGTGAGTTTGAAGAGGTATGCCAAATGATGAGAATATCCCAACTTTCTGAGGATGCTGTTAGGTTACGGTTCATACCGTTTGCACTTAAGGATTTAGCTAAGAAATGGCTTTATAGTCTTCCTGTCAGTTCCATATCTTCATGGGATGATTTTGTTAAGGTCTTTCTTAGGAAATTCTATTCTATCCACAAAACAGCCCTCATGAGAAAAAACATAATGCAATTCAAGCAAGAACAAAATGAACCTTTCTGGAAATATCTTGAGCGTTTCAAAGACCTCTTAGCCCTATGTCCCCATCATGGCATAGAGAAATGGCGGCTATGCCAGATTATCTATGATGGATTAGATTACCAAACAAAAACCCTTTTGGAATCCTTGTGCCAAGGGGAATTCCTGAAAAAAGATGAACATCAGGGGTGGGATCTCTTTGAAACCCTAGCTGAGAAAACCATTCAGTGGGAGTCTTGTCCTGACAAATCCACTTCCACCACTTCCAGAACTGGTACACATTCCAAAGAATCCTCTATAGCTGCAGAAACCAAGATCACACAATTAATGAAGAGGATAGAACTGCTTGAGTCAAAAGGGAATTCTGTGGTCAACCAGGTCAACCCATTGCCTTTGATTAAACCAGGTTGCACCAACTATCATGACCTTAGCCATGTCTTTGAGGAGTGTCCATTTTATCAGCCCCAATCATTTCAGGAGAACATGAATGCAACTTTTACCAGACCTCCATACTCCAGCACTTACAAGTCAGGATGGCAGAACCATCCAAATTTTCCATGGAGTCAGTCTGGTCCTGAGCATCATATGCCACCACTTCCACATCCATACAATGCTCAGTTTCATTCATCCAGTTTCGATCAGAATTCACTGTATATTCATCCATCTCAAAGTCCACCACAGTCATATCAGGACCCACCACCATATTACCAATCACAGTTCCAATCTCCATATCCTCAACATCCACCCCAAAATAATTCTGAAATATCTGAGTTGAAACAAATGATAGAAACCTTAACAAAGAACCAGCAACAGGCGTTGAATGAAATGAAGGTCCAGATCAAGCAATTGGCTGAGAATCAAAAAGGACTGTTCTTAAGCCAGCCATTGCTAAATCCCAAAGTTGAAAATTCAGGACCCAGTCACTGTCATGCCATTCATACCCTGAGATCTGGTAAACAAATGACAATAAGGTTTCTAGTCCACAATCTCATCCAGTACCAAAGCAAACTCCTCATGTCCCAATGTCACCAACTTTTGACAACCCATCCTCTAGTACAGAGCCATCCACTTCCAAGGCCAAAGGGAAAGAAAAGGTAGATGAGCAACCTTATAAGCCTAGAGTACCATATCCAAATAGGCTTTTAAATAACAAGTCAAATGCTCACATGGAGAAAATAAAAGAAACATTCAAAAAGGTCCAAGTCAATGTCCCTCTTCTTGATGCCATTCAACAAGTGCCTTCATATGCTAAATTTTTGAAGGAAATGTGCACCAAGAAGAGGAAGACCCAAGTCCCTAAAAAAGTCTTCCTTGCATCATCCATCAATGAGTTGCTCACTGGTCCAATTCCTGTTAAGTACAAAGACCCAGGGAGCCCCACCATTTCATGCATCATAGGACAGACTAACATCAATAGGGCACTTCTTGATTTGGGGGCCAGTATCAATCTCCTGCCTTTCTCTGTGTACCAACAATTGGGGTTAGGTGATCTTCTCCCGACCCAAATGACCATTCAATTGGCTGATCGCTCTGTTACTAAACCCAAGGGGGTAATTCAAGATGTCCTTGTCAAAGTTGGAGAATTCTTTTATCCTGTTGACTTTGTTGTCCTTGAAACAAAACCAGTATCAAATTCCAATCAAAGGGCACAAATTCCTGTCATTCTGGGTCGACCATTCCTGGCTACTGCAAATGCAATCATTAATTGCCGGAATGGATCAATGAGGTTGACTTTTGGTAACATGACACATGAACACAATGTCTTCCACACACAGCCTCACAAAACAAAAGATCAAACATTTGAGGTTAATTTCATTAGTAACAATTGTGAGGAGGAAGGTGAAGATCCAAAAGATGAGTCACAATCTTGTGATTCTCTTATCCGAGTACCCTTTCAAACGGGAAAGTTGATTTGGATACTTTCACTTTCAATGAGCCAACTGAGACTGTATTTGAACCTCCAATTGATATATCATTTGAAGACTTGTTTGCCGATGAGATCATGTGTTTAGATGAGTCAACTCGGGGTAAGTTAGCTAATTGTCCACTGCCGGATGTTGACTTGAGCTTTGAAGAATTATATGGAGAGGAGTTAAAATTTCTAAACACTGGAAGTGATGAGATTCTGAGTGAGAGTGGTGATAAGGACTTTGTGTGTGAACGATGTGGTGGACTGAGTTTGAATGAAAATAACAACAAATTGAAACTGGAATCACCTAGGGTAAGAACAATTCAGACCGTTTCCCAATGGAGTTCAAGAAAGAGAACACATTGGAACGATGGGAAACGGGCCAGAGGGAAGCGACCAAAAAACCCAGGTGAGAGTTACATTTGTATATTCCTTGTAAATAATTTTTCCTACCTCTTACCTATTTCATGCATACATTTACCATAATGCATTGAGGACAATGCATGAAATAAGTGTGGGGGAGGGTTTACTAACATAGGATTTTCTTTTCTTTAGGATTTTCTTTTCTTTATAGGATTTTTATTTTTTAGGACTTTTATTTTTCTTTTTAGGTCTTTTATTTTTAGATTTTATCTTTTTTCTATTTCTAGATTTTATCTTTTTTCTAGATTTTCCATTTTCTTTTTAGATTTTGCTTTTCTTTTAGAAAAATATAAATAAAAAAAAATAAATAAAAAAAAAACAAAAATAAAAACTTTTTGAAATAAAAGACAAAGTTTTGATCTATTTTAAGAAAATTAAGATGTATCTTAGAGATTAAGAAAGCCTTAATTATGACATCTTAAACTTAGTTGAAATAATTGATCTTGTTTGAAAATTATAGGTTAAGTAAGTAAAATTGAGGAGATATTTTTATCTTGCATTTTTTGCCTTAGATAATATGCACTTTACACTTACACATTTCTTGGGATGGAAACAAAGACCAAAAATGCCATATATATATATATAAAAAAAAAAAAAAAAAAGAAAAAGAAAAAAAGAAAAAAAAATATATAAATAAAAGATCACTTATTAAGCTGGGAAATTGTGCCTCAAGAAGCATGATGACTCACGCCTAACAGTGATCTCACTTATTAAGCTGGGTAATTGTGCCTCAAGAAGCATGATTATTCACGCCTAACGGTGATTAAGAATAATCCCTCTTAGTTTTGTGGCCTTTTTCACTCGAGTCCTTAAACCCGAGGGATGTTTCCTCATCTGGTGCCCTAAGACCATCTGGTCTGGGAGTCATCGGTTATAGGCTCGCTACATGGGTGAATTAGAAAGCCTAATAAAACTAAGGGAAGAAAAAAGAAAAAAAAAAAAATAATATAATAAATGGCTTGATGGTTGGAGTTGAAATCCCAGAAACCTTCACTGTGCACGGTGTGCATATTATCTAGGTTTTATGAAAGATAAAAATATTCAATCCAATTTTGAATTCTTACCTTAATTGAAGACAAGATCTTGCATGGATACTAAGTTTAAAGGAGAATGATTATAGGTGGACTTATGACCTAGGATCACTTATATTTTCGCAAAAATAGTTCGTAAACTTGTCTCTTATTCAAAATGCGTTTTCGAAAATACTAACATTTGTCTTCTTTCTTTATGGATTTTGTGGGTGTAATCCGCTGAAAACCCTCAGGAGACAACACTCCTCCTCTAGGGTAACCTAGAGGTTTAACGGCTTGTTGCACATGCTCAGTGCAATCGCGTCACCTGCGAAAGTGGTGTAATAAACTTGTAGCTTAGTTTTTCTTTTCTTTTTCTTTGTTTTGCTCGGGACGAGCAAAAGAATAAGTGTGGGGGTGTGATTAGTATCCAATATTGCATATTTTATATCATAATCCCATGCATAATACAAATAAATAAGTGATTTTTAATCCTCTTCTCTACTTATTTGCAGGTACACACTTAATGGAGAGATATCCAAATAATCACTAATTAGCACTAATTAAGTGATTAATCCAAAATTAAGGATAAAGCCAAATTCAAATCCAGATCTAGAGAGATCCGCGCAACAAACGAAGATTCCAGATAGACCACGTGGCTAACAACCTCGTAACAAACTTGTAACAGAAATTTGGGATCAAACGGCCACAAAAGTGCCGCGTGTCCTTGCGGATCCGCCGCAAAATCTGGGCCATTCAGTCCCAGATTTCTGCCACGTGTCCACCTTCTGGAGAGTTCTCTCAGGGTCTATAAATATTGGATCTTCACCTGCGAGAAAGAGACTGATCAGAGAAGAGAGAGAGAGATTAGTGTAAACTTGTATTTTGTTAGGTTTTTGTTTAGGATTTTTAGTTCTCTCTATGATTTTCTCCTCCCTAGATTTCATTGCAAGAGAGAGTTGTATGAGAGAGAGAGCTTGTATCAACAAGGAGTGACAACTTGGAGCTATACAAGGATTGATCCATTCTCATCTACTCTACTTGAGCTTGATTCTAGTTTGTCTTCTTCACTTGCTTTTATTTGCTTTGTACTTGCTTTAATTTCTAGCAATTAAATCATGCTTTGTTTTGCTTTTGTAATGGCTTGTTGTAGCTAATTTCTTGTTCCATGTACTAGCTAACTACTACCTTGCTAACTTCTAGCTCATGTGTGATTGCTTTACTTCATCTTGCAATTTGTATGGTCTTCTCTTCTCCGATGGGTTTCTTTTCATTTCTTGGCAAGATTTTGTTGTAATTCCATATGATTCATGTGTGCCTCACTTGGAGCCTAGTCTTCGAACTAGTGCCTTGATGGAACATGGAGATGGAAGCACCAATATGCTATTTGATGTATAACTTCACTACTTCCATTAGTGAATGTTGTATGTTTTTTCATTTGCATCACTTGAGTGTAGCTCTTTTGATTCCATTAGTGAAAGTCCATTTGTAGGCCGATGACCATCTATGGAGGCTACAAGACAAGTCCAAGAATGAATCCCCATCATCCAAGTGGGAAAGTAATTAGACCACAAGCAAGACAAATACATGCCGATGAATCAACATGAGGCACGCATCACTATCACGAAGTTTAGTTAGTTTAGCAAGGTAGTTAAGGTTAGCTAGTCATGGATTTCTTTCATTCAAAGTTTTCTTGATTTTACTTTCTTTTTAGTTGTTAGTTCAAATCCATCTCAATCTTGATTTCTCCCGATTTCCACCATGAACATAGCCACCAATTCTTTGATTTGTTTTTCTTTTGATTCTTTATTCTTTTGAAACATAGAAGAATTCTCGTTTCCTCTTCTCACTAGTATCGTGAAAGCTTCTATCGCTAGCTCTCCCTGAGATCCGACTCGGTATAGCCCTATGCTATAGCGGAGATAAGAAAGGGTACATTGAACATCTTACATACATTTGTGGAGTAAACAAGCACCGAGGTTGATTCTAAACCTTTCTCTTTACATAATACTCGTGCTATACTTAACACTACCCCTTTCTAGTCTTATCACTTAGTCACGAACCAAACTCCGTCTCATTGGTCCAAAAACGATATATACCGGTTCTTATCCCAAGTCCGGTATTTCTTTTGGGTGGAACCGTATCTTTTTAAGTACCGTTCTGACCAAATTATTAGGAGATGCATTCCCGATGAGGAGGTTAAGAGTGTTCTATCCTTTTATCACGAACTTGCATGTGGTGGATACTTTGGTCCCCGCAAGACTGCTGAAAAAGTGCTACAAAGCGGGTTATATTGGCCCACTTTGTTCAAGGATGCTTATGAATTTTGCAAGACGTGCCCTAATGCCAAATGGTAGGAAGGATCTCAAAATGAAATATGATGCCCCTCAACTCAATTCTAGAAATAGAACTCTTTGATGTTTGGGGCATCGACTTTATGGGTCCATTTCCTAATTCATTTGGAAACCAATATATATTGGTTGCTGTGGATTATGTGTTCAAGTGGGTAGAAGTCATTCCTTGTAAGACTAATGATAACAAAGTTGTCAAAAAGTTTTTGAAAGAGAACATTTTTTCATGCTTCAGAACCCCTCGTGCTATCATCAGTGATAATGACACTCACTTTTCCAATAGATCCTTTGAAGCTCTTATGCGAAAGTATGTCATAACTCACAAGTTGTCCACACCTTATCATCCTCAAACCAGTGGGTAGGTTGAGGTTTTCAATAGACAAGTCAAGCTTATCTTGGAGAAAACTGTGAACCAAAACCGGAAAGATTGGTCCATCAAACTTGTAGATGCCCTATGGGCCTACAGGACCACTTTCAAGACGATTCTAAGAATGTCTCCTTATAGGTTAGTCTATGGTAAAGCTTGTCACCTGCCCATTGAGTTAGAGCACCAGGCCTTATGGGCAATCAAACGTTGAATTTCGACTTGACTAAGGCCGGTGACCTTCGGAAGTTACAAATTTCCGAATTAGAGGAGTTAAGAAATGAGGCCTATGAAAATGCTAGTATCACTAAAGTAGAGTTAAGATTTTTCATGATAAACACATCATAAGAAAAATCTTTGTCCCTGGACAAAAAGTCTTACTCTATAATTCTAGGCTTCATCTTTTTCAGGAAAATTAAAATCAAGATGGACTGGGCCACTCGTTGTAAAAATCGTGTTTCCACATGGTGCAGTTGAGATCAGTGACACCAAGAATGGAAATGACTTTAAGATAAATAGTCAATGCCTTAAACCTTTCTTGGAATCGGTGCCAGTAAATGAAACGGCTATGGGTCTTTTTGACCCAGTGTATCAGTAACTTTCCTCTTTTCCATTTTATTTCATGCATCTATACATTTCTTTCATACATTGGGGATAATGCATGAGATAAGTGTGGGGGTGGGTTCTAACATGACTGATATAACAAAAAAAAGAAAAAAGAAAAAAAATATACATAAAAAAACTTTTTGAAAGGTTAGAACATTATTTTTGATATATTTTTTGTAAGAAATTAAGTCAATTTTAAGGAATAGGAAAATCATAATTAGGATTTTTATACTTGGTCAAAGTCAGATGACTTGTTTGATTTTTAGGGTTAGGAAGAAAATTTGTGAAAGTAATTTAGTCTTGCTATTTACCTTGATGAAATATGCACACTAAATACACTTACACACTTAGAATTTAAAAACAAAGACTCTTATGCCTTATAAAAATATATATGTATGAAAAAGAAAAAATAAACAAATAAACAAATCTAATTATTGATTAGCTAGGTGCTTTGGCCTAAGCAAGCCTTGGTTTTTATGCAAAAGATAATTAGATAAGTTTGAATATATATATATATATATATATATATATATATATATATATATATATATATATATATATATATATATATATATATATATAAATCCTCTGATTAAGCTGGGTATTTGTGCCTCATGAAGCATAAGTATTCACGCCTAAAAGGGGTACATTTATAAATAAAAACCTTAGTTTTGTGGCCTTGTCTGCTTGAGTGTTTAAGTCCTTAGGGGTGTTTTCTCTCTTGGTGCCCTAAAACTGTCCGGTTTGGGTGTCATCGACTGAAGGCTCGTTACATGGGCAGATTAGAAAGCCTAATGAAATGAGGAATAAATTCCACCAAAAATAAATATAAATAAGGCATAGGAGTTAATGTTAAAAAACCCTTAGTCAACTTCACAGTCACGATGGTGCATACGACTCAGGGTAAATTAATAGACTAGATGAGAAGTACAATTTGACTCCTTACTTTGATTGATGACATATTTTTGAATAGAGACTGAGTTTCGGAATGAAAAATTGATATCCTATAACTTATAGATTACTTAAAGCCTTACAAATATACTTCAAATATTTTTCTCCTTTAAAAATGCTTTTCGAAAATACTAACATTTTTTATGGATTTTGTGGGTGCAATCCACTGAAAACCCTCACGAGACAAAATTTGTCCTCTAGGGGTAACCTAGAGGTTTAACGGCTTGTTGCACATGCTCAGTGCAATCGAGTGACCTGCGAAAGTGGTGTAATAATTAATTAGAATTAGTCTGATGTTTTGCTCGAGGGCGAGCAAAAGATAAGTGTGGGGTGTGATTAGTCACATATATTGCATATACATTGTCACCTTACCATACTTTTTAGCTAATAAATCCCATTAATAAGTCTTCTTCTTCTTTGTTAAATGTAGGCTCAATTGCTAAAAGAAAGGAAAGAGAAACAAGCCCAAAAGCCCACCAAATTCTGATTTAATTCAGAATAAATTCAAAATCAAGGAATTAGGGCAAAATCTTGGCATATCAGAGAGGTTGAAAACCGGTTGAAAAGATTCCTCCCAAATCAAGCGGTTGAAGCCAACAATCAAAGGCTGTTTCGTCAAATCCTGAAGCAAAAACGAGAAAACTAGCAGAAGATATGGGAGAATCATCAAACCAGGAGGACCCACCACTTGGGTGTGGCCATCTGGCCATACCAGGGCCGCGAAAATGCGGCCCTAGCAGCATTTCTGCGGCTTTGTTAAAGAGGTTGGGGGAGCGTTTGCTCCCCCAATCTTCCTATGATTTCCCCCTCTGGTTTTTTCCTATAAATACTAGTTTCAACAGAGAAGAAAGGAGCGAAGACTAGGATTAGAATTTTTGTTTATACTTTAAGGTTTAGGCTCTTTGTTAGATAATACAAAAGTTATATTTTTGTTTTGTAATTTGTAGTTCAGTACAAATACCAGTGAGAGAGAGGATTGAGTGCTTGTAAATTGAAGATTGAAGTGACATCAATACAAAAGTCGAGCTACATTTTTCTTCCACTCATTTTATGGTATGTCTTACTTTAATTACTTGCATTGTTCTTTATTTTTTCATGAGTAGCTAAAATCGGTTTTCTGGCTCACTATTACTCCTCTCTCTGATCTCTCTTCTTTTTGAACGGTTTGATGAAATGCCCCAATGAATCATTTGCATGCCTAACTTAAGCCTTTCTTCTTGAAAGTGTTCTTGAAGGCACATGAGGATGGTTTAGATTTTTAACTTCTACCTCTTTTCAAAACGTCTCTTGAACTTGTTTTTATCTCATACTTGAACTTGAATCTTGATGATTTAACATTCAACTCAAGACGATTTCTTAAAGAAAAGAATTAACCTTTCCAACCATCTTATGTGTTTTGTTTAAAACTTTCTAGAATCAATCTTAAGTTTTGCCTATGATCAAGTTGAGGCATTAAGATTTTCAATTGAAGAACATGTCATTGAGTAGTGAGATAGTGAGCCCAGATTTTCTTCTTTATTAAAAAATAACAAATCACTTTTTAAAACTTTATACAAAATTCATCTTTTCCAAAACCCTCTCCAAGGTTGCAATTACTCTTTTAATCATCTCCTTCTTTCTATCTTTTCAATTAAAAAATGAGCACAATTCTTTGTTATTAAACAAAACACCGAAAAGCTTCCATCGCTAGTCCCTCCTTGTGGATCACGACCCGCATAGCCACTTGCTATTGCGGTAGAATTGAATAACTTACACTACTATTTTAAAAGTTCTGAAATTCTATATTTTGTGTGCAGGTACTAACTCAATCACAAGCCTCTGTCTTTTGAAAGATTCCCTGAGAAAGGGGGTAGCCTTTAGGGCGAAGCGCCGTCTATAAGTTGTTTCCCAAATAGCCGTCAGGGCGAAGACCCGATATTGGTTGTTCGGGCGAGCCTCCATCTTTTAGGAGACTCCCCCAGAAAGGGGATAACTGTCAGGGCAAGGGCCTGCTATATGTTTTCCCTGAATAGCCATTAGGGCGAGGGCCCGATGCAGGCTATTCGGGCGAGCTCCATCTTTCAGGAGACTCCCCGAGAAAGGGGATAGCTGTCAGGGTAAGGGCCAACTATAGGCTATTTTTCAAAGATCCATCGGGCGAGGGCCTGATATATAGGATGTTCGGGCGAGCCTCCATCTTTCAGGAGACTCTCCAAGAAAAGGGTAGCCGTCAGGGCGTGGGCCCACATAGGTTGTTCCCGAATAGCCGTCAAGGCGAGGACCCGATATAGGCTGTTCGGGCGAGCCTCCATCTTTCAGGAGACTTCCCGAGAAAGGGGGTAGCCATTAGGGTGAGGGCCTGATATAGACTATTCGTACGAGCCTCTATCTTTCAGGAGACTCCCGAGAAAGAGGGTAGCCATCAGGGCATGGGCCCGCTATAGGCTATTTTCCGAATAGCTGTCAGGCGAGGGCACGTATAGACTGTTCGGACGAGCCTTCGTCTTTCAGGAGACTTCCCGAGAAAAGGGGTAGCTATCAGGGCGAGGGCTCGCTATAGGCTGTTTCTCGAATAGTTGTCAGGGCGAGGGTCCGATATAGGTTGTTCGAGTGATCCTCCATCTTTCCGGATACTTCCTGAGAAAGACGGTAGCCATCAGGGCGAGAGCCCGCTATAGGTTGTTCCCCTTCGTCAGGGTGAGGGCCTAAAATAGGATGTTGGAATACTCGGGAGAATTAGATGGCAATATAAACTTTCATCGATGTACATGTGGTTTACACATAATAGCATTTCAAATGAAAAGCGTTTCATTGTTTATCGGCTGTTCTCCCATCTTGATCAGTTAAGGTGTAAGATCCATTGCCTCCTCGTGCCATCACAAAGTATAGGCCCTCCCAATTTGGTCCAAGTTTCCCTAAATTTTTCTCCTTGGTGCTTTGAATGACCTGCTTTAGAACTAGGTCGCCAATTTGAAACTTCCAGGTTTTGACTTTCTTATGGTGGGAGGCCTTAATTTGTTGTTGATAGGTGGGAATTGTATTTGAGACTTCCATTGTCTCTCATTCGATTGATCTTGGGCGAGATCGAGTTGAATGGCATTCTGACTCTAGTCAATCTCTGTTGTACGAAGCATGGGCATATAGATTGTTGGCCAAGAGGCCTTCCACTCTAGTTTTGATGATGATTAACTCATGTAGTTATAGTTTACTAATAATCTTGTGGTGTTTAGTTTCAGATACTTAATCAAGATATTAGTAGGTGATTAGCTTCAACAAAGGTGTTTTGGAGCTGTCACATGTTGATTCAAGAGCCCAAGCGTCAAAGTTCATATCTAGCACTCGTTGGAGTCAAGCTCGGTGGATCACGTTTGGATCGAGTCGACTTGGAGACGGAGCTCTACAATAAGACCTCGGTTTTTTTAGTATTGTTTGTTTTTAGATCCATTGTTAAAGATTAGATAGCGTGGTATGCTCAAGTTCACAATACACACCTTGTTTAAGTTTCATGTTTTGGTTTTCTTTTTGGTTTAACCGATCTTAGTTTTCATGAATAGATAGATTCAAAACAAGTTTACATGGTTTAATGTATATTAGATTTGATATATATACATGTATGCTTCATATACTTAGACAAACTTATTTTGATATGCCTATTCATGTATTTGGAGTTTTGTATTTTAACAAAACTTATTTTTGGATTTAAGTCAAAAACATTGATATATATTTATTTCATGTATAATAATATACAACATGCTTCAAGTTGTTTCAATATCATGTTTTGAATTTGGATGAGTTTTGGACAAAACGATTTTCCATTTCAAAATCTATGTTTTGGAAAATACGAGTTTCGGTTTTCGGTAAAATTTCCATAACACAAAAAGAGTTCAAAATGTTTGTAACTTGGTTTGATTTTTATTCAAACAAGTTTGTATTTCATAAAGGATATAAGAACTTATTTTTGTGGATTTTTAGAAATTTTATGGGATTTAATTGACAATTAAAAACCCAAGTTTCAAGTTCTGAAAACAGCCCTGCCAGGCTCTGGCGTCGACCGGGCCGGTCGACCAGACCCAGAGTCGGTCGACCGGACTGGTCGACCGACATGCACAAGGATGTGCACGCTGACCAGCCATTTGGGCCGGTCGACCGACTGCAAGTACCCCACTTTCGGGTGGGGGCGGTCGACCGGACGGTCGACTGTAAGGCTTGGGCGGTCGACCGGCCAGAGAGCAATTGCTCTCTGGATTGGCACGGTCGACTGGGCAGTTACCGGCAGGCTCAACGGTCATATTTTTGACCGTTGGCCAGTCGACCGGCCGGTCGACCGGAAGGCCATTCTGGGCCTAGTCAGCTGCCAACGGCTAGTTTTTGTTAGGGCCTTTATATACCCCATCTCTTGGGTGTTTTGAGTAAGAATTTTGAGGCAAAAATTTCTTACTCTCTAGTGTTTTTAAAAGCAAGTTTTCAAAAGAGTTTATTGGTTTTTAAAGATCATTCTTTATTTGTTTTCAAGAGTTAGAAAAATCAAAGAAAAATATAGATTTGGGATATTTGCTTTGTTCTTCATTTCTATCAAATACTAAGTTGTTTCCCAAGTATTTTCCTTGTGATTTGTTTTCCAACATCTTGATTTCTCACACTTGAGCCATATCATTCTATCCTATCTATTAGGATCCTTGTTTAGTGAGAAAGAGATTAGTTTGTGGTCTTTGATCACTAAGATTGTAACCCTCCTTATTTGTGATATCCCTCTTGTGTTGAGGTTGATTTTGGAGTGGTGGTTGGTTCCCTCTTGTGAGAGGTGGAGATTGTGTTTAGCTCCCTCTAGCGAGAGGTGGAATTTATGTTGGAATCCCTCAAGTGTGAGGTGATTGTTTTGTTGGCTAAGTGCCTACCCCTCTTGTGTGAGGTGGTGTTTGTGTTGGTTGTGCATTGCCTCTGTGAGAGGTTATATTTGGTTGAGAGAGGAGTTGTGTACTCCTAGTTTGTATTGCCCCAAATCCTCAGTGGAGGTTCCCTGTGTGGGAGTCCTGTGTGGACAAGTTAGTGGAATGGAAATCCTTCTGTGTGAAGCGGGGGACGTAGAGCTGTGTGCTCGAACCTCGAAACATATCGCGGTGTTTGCGTTTGATCCATTGACTCTTACTCTCTCTCCTCTTTTATTTTGTGCCTTGCATCATTTCATATTGCTCATTCATTATATGCTTGGCTTGTTTGTGTGTGCCTCACTTGTGCTTAACCACGAGAGCTTCATATAGCGCCTCAACTCTTATTCAGAGGAATCAAGAGGAGTTAGTCCAGAGCCCTTCACCAGGAATTCGGCTACACTCGTTGGTTGCATTAAGTGTTGTTGCAATAAAGTTTTTAATTTCCGCATTTAGTTTATTAGATTAGCCGTACACCATTCACCCCCCTCTAGGTGTACTTTCATAGATGTCAATAAGGATGATGGCTTTCGTCTCGTAAGCCAATGAGAATGGGATTTCTCCAGTTGGGACGCGCTTGGTAGTCGTGTATGCCTATAATACCCCAGGGAGTTTCTCCACCCACTTGCCTTTTACTTTGTCAAGACTCTTGCGTAGGCTGTCGAGGATAGTGTGGTTGTTAATCTTAGCTTGTGGATAGTAGGGAGTGAAAAATCGTTGGATAATCTTGTACTAGAGTAAAAGCTCATCATTTGCCTATCCGTAAAGTTGGTCCCGTTGTCGGAGACGATAGTATGGGGAAGTCCAAAGTGACACACATGATGTTTTGCCAGAGGAATTTGACAATTTGCTACCTATTGACATTGGAGAGAGGTACTACTTCTACCTATTTTGTAAAGTAGTCTGTGGCAACCAATAGAAATCTGAATTGAGGTTATACACGGAAGAGGACCTAAACATCAAGTCCCTACTGCATGAAGGGCCATGGACTTCGCAAAGTATGGAGATCCTCACTAGGTCTGTTGGAAAACGGGGGCAAACCTCTGACTGACATTGCGGGTACCTCTTCACATATTCCTTAGCGTCTTCGAACATCTTAGGCCGGTAATATGTAACGCCCCGATCCCGCGGGTACGGAGGCGTTACTGCAACGTATATACGTAGGTCAGAACTACCCTCACGTATATACGCTAAGCATCAGTACCAGCAAGAATCAGAGTACGGAAGCAAGTGGTGCATTATACATTCCAATACATGAGTCCAATTACAGAGTCATCACCAGAGGTGATTAATATTACAATAATATTACATCACCTGATAGGCGCAAATGCGAGAATACAAGAAATATACATATATGAACAGTACACAAGGGTGCTCACGAGATAGCTGGAGATATCGCGAGCCAACCAGGAGGTGCAAGGATGGGACTGGAGCTACAGCTGATCTGACCGCTCCACAGAAGTAAACTTGGTCCTCAGCAAGAAGAATCCTCTAGCTCCAAGCTCCAGGACCTGGACGTGAGAATCCAGGGGAGTCAGATGAAACTCCCCAGGCGAGTAGTAATACGAAAGCCAAATGGCGAGTATAGGTGAGCACATGCGTATCAGTAAATCTGGATTGTAAGCATGAATACTATATTGTAGACATAAGCATGCAGGAACAAAAGGTATACAGTATGTGACATCCATGGCATAACAAGATAAACAGTAAAGAAGATAGGGCAATACTAGTTATCTCCTAAGTTATTATAAACCGATAAAACAGAATAAAAACCGATTACGAGTAAATCCAATTGTACAGGTTTAGGTCATGGCTCCATGAGGTTAGTACTTCGAAGGAATAATCCAAACAAGGAAACCCTCATCCATATACCTTTACCTCACATTACCGTGACCTGAACACGTACAGCTCGAAATACAAAAAACATGCGACGGAGACGTATTAGAATTATTATTATGATTAGGCTGTCTAAGTTGTAGGTTTAGTATGCGTCCCATTACACATACTTCTACTTACAACTTATAGAGCAAGTTATCTGGAAACTGATTAAAGTTCGATGAATCATGTTCTGGATGGGTCCCGTACATGCCCGGGACAACGGTCAGGAGTATCCGGTACTGAGCCGGAACGTACCGCTAGGTACCGGGACTTATGGTCGCCGAACAGGAATAGAGTATCGCAGGTCCCATAGAAATAGGTCTAGGGCGTGTGCATACCCGGCATGAATATCAGGAGTAGGGGTGCCAGTACACCCACGGAATCCCTGGTGGCCGCCAGGTGATCCCCAAGTATTTGGCCACGCGTGACTCGATAGTGCCACCATGAACATGATTAATCAGGGCCCATCAGTTTCCCCCAAACCAGGTGCAAGTTGCTTATTATAACTTATCAATATTAACAGATTACGAGAATAACTGGTCATGACAGGAAATGGCCCTACAGATTCAAGAGGTGGCCCCCACAGATTCAAGAGGTGGCCCCCACCGTGTATGGTGTGGCACTTTGTTCCATGTGGCACTTTGTTCTGAGGGGATGGATTCTAGAGGTGGCCCCACAGATTCAAGAGGTGGCCCCCACCGAGTGGTGTGGCACTTTGTGCTGTGTGGCACTTAGTTCCATTCAGGACTTGACAGGAACAAGTAGTACAACATGAGTCAGGATCAAGTAGTAGCATGACAGGTGTCAGGTGATAACATATTGAACAAAGTGCAACAGATTGTATCTGGCAAATAGTTAAACAGAATCAAGAGAAGCTGAGCAACTGGAGGTACATGATAAATACAAGGTCAATGGGAAGGGTCTATTGCTGATAGGACGATCAAACATGGCAATTAGCCAAACTTAGTCGACTAGAGAAAATAGTAGTCGACTGGACAAGAGTAAGTCGACTATGAAGGGGAATCAAGTCGACTAATAAAGTCTGCGTTTTGGAAGAGCTGCGTTTCAGAAGGAAAGTTAGTCGACTAGGGCGTTTGGGTTAGTCGACTGGTCAGGGCTGCGTCTCAAAGAGCCGCGTTTCCACAAGCCCGCGTCTTGCCACAAGTCCGCGTGTCATGAATCCGCGTTTCACAAGTCCGCGTCTCACAAGAAAGAGTTAGTCAATAAGGGATGAAAAAGTAGGCAGCGTTCCAGGAAAAGGACGCGTTCCAGGAAAAGGTAGTCGACTGGCACAAAGGATTAGTCGACTAATAAGGTGCGTTCCAGAATAACCAGGCTGCGTTTCAAGGGTTTAGTCGACTTATGATTTGGGCAAGTCGACTAATACTGGGAAACAGTGAGCAGTAACAGCTTTTAAGAGTTATAGTTTGTTGTTAAAAATACAAGTTCTTGGCGAGGAAAAGCACTCGCCGAAATAGGAGAAATCAAGCGAGAACACTCGCATAGTCAATAAAATATGAAGGCAAGCGGATAGCGAGAATTACTTGCCTAACAACGATCTTTGCCGCGTCCAACGAAGGGAAGCTCGGTCCCAATCCAAAAGGAGTGGCCGGCCCTAAGTCTTGCCGCCGGAGAAGAAACACGCCCCAATCCAAAAGGAGTGGCCGGTTCCAAGTTTGTCAACGGAGAAGAACGCGGCCAAAATCCCAGGGGTGGCCGGTCTCACAAGGTGATGGAGAGAGGTTGAAGGTGGTGTACTTGGTGAAGAAGTTATGGAGAAGATGAAGGTTGGGTAAACAAGGGAAGCAAGAGAAGGAGCTCTCCCTTGGTGGCTTCTCTGTTGGAGGCGGAAGCAAGGAAGAAGAAGAGAAGAAGTAAAATGAAGAAAGAAAGAAGGAGAGGGGTATTTATAGGATTTGAATTGTGAAGTGATGCAAATGAATAAAGGAGAGGGGGGGGTTTTGTAAAATGGGGAGTTGAGGTGACCTCTTGGCCACTTGGCCAATTGTGATAATGAGAGGGAGTGGGGATATCAAGGAAAAGACTTTTGGAAGAGAGGCATTTAATGAAGAGAGAGAAGGGGAGGATAAAATGGTGTGTTGCACATAAAAACATAAAAGAACAAGGGGATTCTTGCGTTTCCCACATTGAAACGTAGCCCTCTCCCTCTCTTGACCAGCATGATGATGAGAGGGGAGTGGGGGGTCTTGGAAATGATGATTTGTAAGGAGAGAATTAAATGAAGAGAGAGAAAAAGGTAAAGGAATGAATCATAATGATGTGCACTTCTTTCAAGGCAAAAGAAACAAAGAGGGCTTGCGTTTTCCCTTTCTCAAACGCAGCACATAAGCTTGCGTTTGAGCCAAATAGGCTAAACGCGGAAATTAAGGTCGCGTTTAGGGAAAGCCAAAAGCTGCGTTTTAAGGAGGAGAGAGAAAGTCATGATAATTGATGGGATTTGATCTGAAGTGCATTAAATGCGAAATAAATGCAGAATCTCAGGTAGGTGAGATCCGCGTTTGAGGAAGGAGAGAGAAAGTGGGAAAAGACAGAGTGGAATATACGGGACAATCTCCTCGGTAACTGGGAAAACACCGGAAAGGCCCAAAATAAAGTAATCCGGAAAGTCTCCCAAAAATTCTCAAAAATCATAAATATTATAAAATGATTTTCGGTGAAATCGGTTTTCAAAGATTCAATCTCATTTTCAAGATAAAAATCATAAGGTCAACCGTCAATCTCGGTCTACACCGGATTGGCCGGGTTTTCAATAAATTCTGATAATTCCCAGAAAAAGTATTTGGATAGAAAATATGATTTTAAGAAACATTGCCTAAAGGCACTTTGGTAATTCCAAACCGTTTGTAAATTAAAAATCCAGGAATCGGTCAACGATACTGGCCGATACCGGTTTGAAGATTTTCAGCTTAATCCAGGAAAATTCTAGAAAATCACATAAAACCTAGAATATTGGAAAACGACATTTAAACTAAATCGATCAAATCGGAATACCAGAATGTCCAAACCGAGCAATACTCTGGGATCGGGCCTTCGGTTCAGACTAAGGTTGACTCCGAATCCACGAATCCAAATCCAAGACAAAACAATCATATAAAGAATTCATAATACAAAACAAATACAAGAAGAAATCGAAAAATACGGCCGAAAATCTGAATACGCAACTAAGTACGTATTCCGGGAGCGGGGTGTTACAATCCATCCACCTTACAAAAATTGCGTCCTCGCAATTTCGTTAAGGGGTAAATTGAACACAAGGAGGACAAAGGCTAGAATGAAGGCTTCATAAAACCAAAACAGGTGTAAGATAAACACAGGAGGGACCAGGATGGACAATGAGAATAGGATAAGGAGGAATATCCACGAAGGATACCAACTCAAAATACAAAAGGTCAGGGGGTTGCTGTCACAGTGACATCCTCAAGGTTCCTGCTCAGATACTGAGCCTCATACTCTGCTGCGCTTCATCTGATACCTCTGCTGCCATGTTGTGAGCTTGGCCTCTGCCATAGTCTGCTCTGGGTCTTGCTCCTCTCTGTGGGTGATCATGTTGCTGGGGTGGAAATGGAGCTCTCGGTCAACAGGGTTCTGGGTTCCTTCTCAGTGGTGGAGCTGGAAGTGCCGGGGGTGCTGCTCGTGCTGGAATTGCTGGTGGTATTGGGTAATTCCTCTTGAATGGACAATCACCTATAAGTAATTTCCAGATCCACATACCAAGCATAGCCTATTAGCTCTTCGGCAATTGCGTTGGATGTGTCCGGGCTTCCGGCAGTACCCGCATATCATCTGCTGCTGGGGAGGTTGGAATGGTCGCTTAATCACTGGACCATGGGTTGTCCTAGCTGTATCTTCCTCACTTATCAACTGAAAGGGCCTCTTCACTGACTTGTTTTGTACCTGGTTCTCACTCTTCTTCTCCAGTCCCCTTTCTACTTCACGGCAATGGAGAGGACCTGAGAGTACGTCTTCAGCTGTTGAGGAATAAGGAACATCTGGACATCCATCTTCAGCCCTTGCTGAAAACCTGCTCGCCCTCTTTTCTTCATCTGTCACCATGTAGGGAGCAAATCTGCTGAGCCTCAAAGAATTCAGCAGCATATTCATCCACTGACCGGTTCCGTTGCTGCAGGCGGATAAATTGTTCTTCCATTTCCTTTTGGGCTGTTGCCGGGAAGAATCTCTCATAGAAACCCTTTGAAAATTGGTCCCACGTGATGGGTTTCTCCAGTGTTGCTTCTTCTGCCAACCACCAGGTTCTGGCCACATCTCTCAGCTGTATCTTGGCCACTTCCACTTGGTTCTCATCAGGGACTCGGGCTGCCTTCAAAAGATCTGTTGTGTTCTATCAGCCACTGTTCTGCATCCAGAGGCTTCTCTGTACCAGAAAATACGGCCGGCTGTAATCTCCTGAAATCTGACACACTGCCTGGCATCTGTTCTCGGGGTGCAACCAACAGTCCTTGACGTAACAGTTCGGTCTGCTGCTGTTGACTCTGCATCATCCCCTGAAGTACCCTCATCATACCATCATTGTCCCTGTTGGGTCCATCTTGAGAAGTACCAGCACCATTACGTGTACTCCGTCTTTCCATATCTGAGTTGGTTGAAAGGGTGACAAGAAGAAACTGGAAGGTAAAAGATTGAAGGTCTCAGGACACAAGGAATGGATCAGAAGAAAGAAAAGATAACTCTGCACTTGTGTTGGAATGTATAACCAAGACTCATGCATTCCAGTTGCAAATTCCTTTACCATTAATTTGCCATCTGGACGTACTGAGGAAGTAAGAGCCTAAGCTCTGATACCAACCTGTAACGCCCCGATCCCGCGGGTACGGAGGCGTTACTGCAACGTATATACGTAGGTCAGAACTACCCTCACGTATATACGCTAAGCATCAGTACCAGCAAGAATCAGAGTACGGAAGCAAGTGGTGCATTATACATTCCAATACATGAGTCCAATTACAGAGTCATCACCAGAGGTGATTAATATTACAATAATATTACATCACCTGATAGGCGCAAATGCGAGAATACAAGAAATATACATATATGAACAGTGCACAAGGGTGCTCACGAGATAGCTGGAGATATCGCGAGCCAACCAGGAGGTGCAAGGATGGGACTGGAGCTACAGCTGATCTGACCGCTCCACAGAAGTAAACTTGGTCCTCAGCAAGAAGAATCCTCTAGCTCCAAGCTCCAGGACCTGGACGTGAGAATCCAGGGGAGTCAGATGAAACTCCCCAGGCGAGTAGTAATACGAAAGCCAAATGGCGAGTATAGGTGAGCACATGCGTATCAGTAAATCTGGATTGTAAGCATGAATACTATATTGTAGTAGACATAAGCATGCAGGAACAAAAGGTATACAGTATGTGACATCCATGGCATAACAAGATAAACAGTAAAGAAGATAGGGCAATACTAGTTATCTCCTAAGTTATTATAAAACCGATAAAACAGAATAAAAACCGATTACGAGTAAATCCAATTGTACAGGTTTAGGTCATGGCTCCATGAGGTTAGTACTTCGAAGGAATAATCCAAACAAGGAAACCCTCATCCATATACCTTTACCTCACATTACCGTGACCTGAACACGTACAGCTCGAAATACAAAACAATGCGACGGAGACGTATTAGAATTATTATTATGATTAGGCTGTCTAAGTTGTAGGTTTTAGTATGCGTCCCATTACACATACTTCTACTTACAACTTATAGAGCAAGTTATCTGGAAACTGATTAAAGTTCGATGAATCATGTTCTGGATGGGTCCGTACATGCCCGGGACAACGGTTCAGGAGTATCCGGTGCTGAGCCGGAACGTACCGCTAGGTACCGGGACTTATGGTCGCCCGAACAGGAATAGAGTATCGCAGGTCCCATAGAATAGGTCTAGGGCGTGTGCATACCCGGCATGAATATCAGGAGTAGGGGTGCCAGTACACCCCACGGAATCCCTGGTGGCCGCCAGGTGATCCCCAAGTATTTGGCCACGCGTGACTCGATAGTGCCACCATGAACATGATTAATCAGGGCCCATCAGTTTCCCCAAACCAGGTGCAAGTTGCTTATTATAACTTATCAATATTAACAGATTACGAGAATAACTGGTCATGACAGGAAATGGCCCTACAGATTCAAGAGGTGGCCCCCACAGATTCAAGAGGTGGCCCCCACCGTGTATGGTGTGACACTTTGTTCCATGTGGCACTTTGTTCTGAGGGGATGGATTCTAGAGGTGGCCCCCACAGATTCAAGAGGTGGCCCCCACCGAGTGGTGTGGCACTTTGTGCTGTGTGGCACTTAGTTCCATTCAGGACTTGACAGGAACAAGTAGTACAACATGAGTCAGGATCAAGTAGTAGCATGACAGGTGTCAGGTGATAACATATTGAACAAAGTGCAACAGATTGTATCTGGCAAATAGTTAAACAGAATCAAGAGAAGCTGAGCAACTGGAGGTACATGATAAATACAAGGTCAATGGGAAGGGTCTATTGCTGATAGGACGATCAAACATGGCAATAGCCAAACTTAGTCGACTAGAGAAAATAGTAGTCGACTGGACAAAGAGTAAGTCGACTATGAAGGGGAATCAAGTCGACTAATAAAGTCTGCGTTTTGGAAGAGCTGCGTTTCAGAAGGAAAGGTAGTCGACTAGGGCGTTTGGGTTAGTCGACTGGTCAGGGCTGCGTCTCAAAGAGCCGCGTTCCACAAGCCCGCGTCTTGCCACAAGTCCGCGTGTCATGAATCCGCGTTTCACAAGTCCGCGTCTCACAAGAAAGAGTTAGTCAATAAGGGATGAAAAAGTAGGCAGCGTTCCAGGAAAAGGACGCGTTCCAGGAAAAGGTAGTCGACTGGCACAAAGGATTAGTCGACTAATAAGGTGCGTTCCAGAATAAACCAGGCTGCGTTTCAAGGGTTTAGTCGACTTATGATTTGGCAAGTCGACAAATACTGGGAAACAGTGAGCAGTAACAGCTTTTAAGAGTTATAGTTTGTTGTTAAAAATACAAGTTCTTGGCGAGGAAAAGCACTCGCCGAAATAGGAGAAATCAAGCGAGAACACTCGCATAGTCAATAAAATATGAAGGCAAGCGGATAGCGAGAATTACTTGCCTAACAACGATCTTTGCCGCGTCCAACGAAGGGAAGCTCGGTCCC
Organism: Agave tequilana; assembly: GCA_038442645.1. Lineage (NCBI taxonomy): Eukaryota > Viridiplantae > Streptophyta > Magnoliopsida > Asparagales > Asparagaceae > Agave > Agave tequilana. The sequence goes on from JAVJIF010020731.1 coordinate 64,327, forward strand.
AATCCAAAAGGAGTGGCCGGCCCTAAGTCTTGCCGCCGGAGAAGAAACACGGCCCCAATCCAAAAGGAGTGGCCGGTTCCAAGTTTGTCAACGGAGAAGAACGCGGCCAAAATCCCAAGGGTGGCCGGTCTCACAAGGTGATGGAAGAGGGTGAAGGTGGTGTACTTGGTGAAGAAGTTATGGAGAAGATGAAGTTGGGGTAAACAAGGGAAGCAAGAGAAGGAGCTCTCCCTTGGTGGCTTCTCTGTTGGAGGCAGGAAGCAAGGAAGAGAAGAGAAGAAGTAAAATGAAGAAAGAAAGAAGGAGAGGGGTATTTATAGGATTTGAATTGTGAAGTGATGCAAATGATAAAGGAGAGGGGGGTTTTTGTAAAATGGGGAGTTGAGGTGACCCTCTTGGCCACTTGGCCAATTGTGATAATGAGAGGGAGGGGGATATCAAGGAAAAGACTTTTGGAAGAGAGGCATTTAATGAAGAGAGAGAAGGGGAGGATAAAATGGTGTGTTGCACATAAAAAACATAAAAGAACAAGGGGATTCTTGCGTTTCCACATTGAAACGCAGCCCTCTCCCTCTCTTGACCAGCATGATGATGAGAGGGGAGTGGGGGGTCTTGGAAATGATGATTTGTAAGGAGAGAATTAAATGAAGAGAGAGAAAAAGGTAAAGGAATGAATCATAATGATGTGCACTTCTTTCAAGGCAAAAGAAAAAAGAGGGCTTGCGTTTTCCCTTCTCAAACGCAGCACATAAGCTTGCGTTTGAGCCAAATAGGCTAAACGCGGAAATTAAGGTCGCGTGTTTAGGGAAAGCAAAAGCTGCGTTTTAAGGAGGAGAGAGAAAGTCATGATAATTGATGGGATTTGATCTGAAGTGCATTAAATGCGAAATAAATGCAGAATCCCAGGTAGATGAGATCCGCGTTTGAGGAAGGAGAGAGAAAGTGGGAAAAGACAGAGTGGAATATACGGGACAATCTCCTCGGTAACTGGGAAAACACCGGAAAGGCCCAAAAATAAAGTAATCCGGAAAGTC
>JAVJIF010020732.1:0-75631 GCA_038442645.1 Agave tequilana
GCTTCAGCCCTTTTCTTCTCAAGGATCTTCTACAAGATATAAACCCTAGAAACCAACAACAGCCTTAAATACAAACAGATTTTCGAATCAGCAGAAATTACCCGCACCCGAATGTCGGTTGACCGGGCGGTCGACCGGGTGCCCAACAGAGAGTTGGGTCACTTCAGTCAGTCCACCGGGCGGTCGACCGATCTCTTTCCCTGTGCACGTTGTGCACATCGGTCGACCGCTCGGTCGACCGATCTTCTGCTTGTGCGTGCGGTCGGACGCCGGGCCGGTCGACCGCACAACCTGTTCTGCTGATTTACATTTCTCTCATATATATATATATATATATATATATATATATATATATATATATATATATATATTATTATATATATATATATATATATATATATATATAATATATATATATATCCATACCTCAACCGACAGCTGAGAGAGACTCTCTCAGCTGTCACTCATGGCTTAATTTTAACCACAATTTTGAGTGCTAGTATCATGGTCGCAATCTTATATGATGACTGTGATTAAATTGTAGTATTTTTATGAGAACTGTTGCCATGATCGCAGTCTTTTTCTGAAGACTGCGACCATGATCACAATCCTAATTACACTGAAAATATATGATTTTTTAGGGCTGCGACCATGTTACGTGGACTGTGACTATATTGTAGTAAGTTTGCGACCATATTGAAGTGACAGCTGAGAGAGTCTCTCTCAGCTGTCGGTTGAGGTACATTTCTCTCTCTCTCTTTTTATATATATATGTATATATATATGTATATATATATATATGTATATATATATATATATATATATATATATATATATATATATGTATGGGGTTACTGTACCTCAGCCGCCAGCTGAGAGAGATTCTCAGCCGGCATGACGTGACTTCATATTAGCCGCAGAGAAGTCAAAAATTTAGGCGGTAAAAGGAGACCCTCAATCACTTTTCGTTGCCCAATGATGAATATCCTCAGTTTCACTTTTAACCTGCTACAACTGTTCCTCCGCTAAAAAATTACAGATCGAAAAATTTTGAGCTTTTTTTAAACAAAAAAAATTATAGATCTTGATAACTAAATTTTAAAAAAATAATTTATTTTAAAAAGAATGCAGCCATGGTCGCACTTTATGTTCAAATTTTTTTTGAAAAGATGTTTTAATCACAATAAAAATCTATTACCGTGACTTGAAAAGTTATTTTTTTTGTTTTCTGAAACTGCAATCGAACTCGCAGTTTCTAAAAGAAAAAATTTTGGATTTAATTTTTTAATATTATTTTCACTTTTAGATTTATTTTTATTTACATTGCGACCTTTGGTCGCAGTATTGTAGCCTTCTTTTTATTTTTTCGATTAGGGTCGCAGTATTTTTCGACCTTCCTAAGCTAAATAGGATACTATGACCGTGGTCGCAGTCTTATAAAATAAGAGTCGCAGTCAATGGAAGCAGTGGCAATAATCTCGTAAGTTAATTAATTAAGATGATTAGAAGATTGCGACTTCGGTCGCAGTCTTATGTAACAGCAGTCTCTTTGATAATGTTTTGTTTGAAACAATGCGACCTTAGTCATAGTATTTTTCTATTAAGTAATCTAAATAGGATACTGCAACCATAGTCGCATTCTTTAAAAACAAGAGTCTTATGAAATAGAGTCGTATTCAATGAAGCAGCAGTGACAATAATCTCGTAAGTTAATTAATTAAGATGATTAGAAGATTGCGACTTCGGTCCCAGTCTTATGTAACAGCAGTCTCTTTGAGAATGTTTTGTTTAATAACAATGCGACCTTGGTCATAATATTTTTTTATTAAGTAAACACTAAAGGATACTGCGACCATGGTCGCATTCTTATAAAACAAGAGGCAGAGTCAATGAAGCAGTGAACAATATCTCGAAAGTTAAGTAATTAAGATGATTAGAAGACTGCGACTGAAAACTGCGACATTGGTTGCAGTCTTATGTAATAGCAGTGTTTTTGAACTTACTTTTCATTTTTGCGACCAAGGTCGCAGTCTTTTTATTAATAAAATTTAATTAGACTGCGATTTTGGTCGATGTCTTGTAAAACAAATGGTTTGAAGATGAAATTTCATACTGGCAACTATGGTCACAGAACTCAATTTTATCTGACAATTTATTATTATGAATGCGACCAAAGTCGCGGTCCTGATGAAAAGATAGCTTTTAAAATAATTTTTTCCTGCGACTTCAGTTGCATCTCTAACAGATTGGTTATATATTTATATGTATTTTACTTGTCTTTCAAATTTTAAATTGAATGGTCAATATTTCCGATGATGAAAAATTTCAGATAGGCCTTACTTTGAAAGAAGAAGAAGAGAAAAATGATGACGAAAATATTGAAGCTGACATCCCGAGGGAACATGAACTTGTCAAAATAGTTGCTGGAGATCTAGGTCTGCGACTAAAAATTAATATCTGATCCCGCTCTCGCTTTTTTAGAACGATATTCTTTGCAAGTCAAAATTAAGATCTGACAGCGTGAGAAGACACAGAGAGATAGACATATAAAAGAGGAGAAAAATAATAATAAAGAATATAAACTAATACATCATCCCAAGAAAAAGACAAACGATAGGGGCTTTTAGTAATTTCAATTATTTTCAAAAGCGGGACGTCATTTTAGATTGTCAAATTATGTGGCTCATAATGTGCCACGTCACCGCAGGGTAAGAGAGTCTATCAGCCGTCGGCTGATATACATATTTCTATACACACACACACCCCCACCTCAGCCGCCAGCTGAGAGAAACTCACTCAGCTGGCGCAATGTGGCTGAATTTTAACCACAATTTTGGATGCTGGTACCATGGTCACAGTGTTATATGAGGACTGTGATTAAGTCGCAATGTTTTTATGAGGACTGCTGGCATAGTCGCAGTTTTTTTTAAGGACCGCGTTTAAGGTCGCAGTGTTTTTCTGAGGACTGCTACCATATTCATTGTCCTAATTAAACTGAAAATATATGATTTTTTAGGACTGCGATCATGTTACAGTGGACTAGGACCATGTTGCAGTAAGTTTGTCACCATTTTGAAGTGACAGCTGAGAGAGTCTCTCTCAGCTGACGGCTGAGGTACATTTTTCTCATATATATATATATATATATATATATATATATATATATATATATATATATATATATATATATATATAGAAAAATGTATATCAGCCCGCGGGCTGAGAGTACTCTCTCAGCCTACGGTGACGTGGCTCAATTTGTCACCTCACTGACTTGCGGCCCGCTTTTAGGGAGAAGTTAAATTACCAAATACCCCTTATGATAACTTTTCCTTATTGTTTATTATTATTTTTCCCCCCTTTTATTTTGCCGCTTTTTATAGGATATAAATTACTTTTCGCCTTATTCTTTACCTCTTTTTTGAAAGATCTAGTTTCTCCTTTTCAGCCTGGGATAAATTTTTTTTTGAAAATATAAAATCTTTTCAGATCAATGTTTTCAGCCTGCGATAAAATTCTACTTTATAGTTTATTTTTTTGTATATAATGTAGTCAGAGTCTTTGGTCGCATTGTACATTTAAACTGCGACCTTAGTCAAAGACTTTGGTCGCAGTGTACATGGTTAAATGCGACCAAGGTCGCAGTGTTGTTATTGATAAAGATGGCCAGCAACTGCAATCTAAGGTTGCATTACATGGACTGCGACTTTGGTCGCAGTACGTTAAGTAAGTTTTTCCTTTAGATTAACATGCATAGCGACCAAGGTCGACACTGCTGTTTTGGTTTAAGACTGCCGCCAGCAACTGCGACCAAGGTCGCCGTGTTGTTGTTTTATTAAGTGTTGTTTTGGATTAAGTCATTTTTTTGAATCTAAATGAAAAATAAAAAGTTGTCTGTTGTCTGATGCGACTTGGAGTCACTCCGTGAGACGCGACCTGTCATAAAGATTTTATGAGATCTTTTTAACGTCAAGTCTACGTTGACGAACCCGCACCATTCGTTGTTTCCCGAAGCTGTTGTCCACGCGTCGGCTCTTCATTGGGTTTAGGCGTTAATGTCTTTTAATGCCAAACCGGCGCTGGCGGTTGGAGACCATTAAGGCCGATGGTTCTGATTAATGAACCATTAATTATGGTTATTATGGGCTGGCTATAAATAGGGCTCACACTCTCTCCCTTTAACAGCCCATAATTAGACTGTTTTCATTTGAGAGCAACTGCTCTGAGAATTTCCGCCTTCTTCAGAGTCTCTAACAGGGGCCTGCCTCCATGGATGAAGATGACCCTATGCACGAAGATGACCCAGAGCTTGATTGTCCTTTTTCAGGTTCGCTGGGCCTCTGGAAGAATATTTTGGCCGGTGAACTTGATCGATGTTCGTCCACAAGGGAAGAAGTCATGGTCCTCGTCGTCCGCAAGAGAAGAAGTCATGGTCCTCGACGTCCACAATTTTTTAATACACGGGGACCTCAATAACACCACTGCTCTTATTCAATAAGGGCTCTTTTGATGTTTAATCTTCTTTGTACTGCTATATTGTAACACTCAATCTTATTGTATAAGAGAGCGTTTTGTATCATTTTCACATGCCTGGAGATAAATGCCTGGACATAAATAAAAAGACCTCAATAACACCACTGCTCTTAGTCAACAATGGCTCTTTTTGATGTTTAGTTTTCTTTGTACTGCTATATTGTAACACTCAATCTTATTGTATAAGAGATCGTTTTGTATCATTTTCACATGCCTGGAGATAAATGCGTGGACATAAATAAAAAATATATTTGTTTTTTAATAAAACTACGACCTTTGGTCGCAGTCATGCATTGCAAAAAAACAACTTGGACCAGAAACGACACTGCGACCAAGGTCGCATAAGACTACAGTGCAAACAGAAACAACTGCGATCAGGGTCGACATTGCGACCAAAAACTGCGACTAAGCAACTGCTGCGGTGACGTGTCACCTCGTCGCAGTGTTGTTGTTGATTAAGACTAAAGACCAGCAACTGCGACCAAGATTGCAGATTATTTTTTTAAGACTGCGGCCATCAACTGCGACCAAGGTCGCAGTGTTGTTGTTGATTATTTATAAAGACCACCAACTGCGACCAAGGTCACAGTGATGTTGTTGATTAAGAGTAAAGACCAGCAACTGCGACCAAGGTCGCTGTGTATTTTATTAAGACTAAACACCAACAACTGCGATCAAGGTCGCAGTTTATTTTATTAAGACTACGGTCAGAAAACTGCGACCAAGGTAGCAGTGTTGTTGTTGATTAAGACTAAAGTCCAGCAACTGCGACCAAGGTCGCAGTGTATTTATTAAGTCTGCGTCCATGGTCGCAGTATTCAACCAATACATAGTAGTAAAAAATGTAATTCACACAATTAACTTTAGAAAACAGATTTATATATATTTAAAGAAAAACAAAATACAATTTTTTAACTTCTAATCGTCGTCATCACCATCGTAATCAGATTCGTCGTCAAGAGTCATGCTTTCGTCTTCTGTATCGCTTTCGTCTTCTGTCTCTTCCTTCTCTTCAGGTACAGTCTCATCGTCGCTTTCTTCCTCTTCATGTTTGTGTTTTGGTTCATCAATGAACTCCCAGAAAGGGTCGTCTGTATCAAGCTCAGATTCTGACCCGTAGCGAGACATTGTTTCAGAACTAAACATAAAATCATCATTTGATGATTGGCTTCTTTCCGGTGAAGACGGTGGTGATGGTGAAGACATTGTTTGAATGTATTGGCTTCTTTCCGGTGAAGACGGTGGTGATGGTGAAGACATTTTTTGAATGTATTTTCCGAACAGTAAGAGTAACGAGTTTGAACAAAAATAACTTAGTATGTTTTAATCCTTTGCTCATGACCCTTTATATATTTTTAATCCCGGAATTCCAAAAGGTTTAAGCTCTCGGACCACGTGAATATCTCTCAAATATATTTTCTATCTTTTCCCAAAAATTGTATACTTCCTAGGTGACTGTTCAGTTATCCAAAACAGTTTAAAAGTTAATACACTATAATTTTAAATTACTTTGAACTCCAAAACAGTTCATTATTGCGACCATAGTCGCATTGGGAACTGATAAATGATTAAGTAACTGCGACCATAAATTGTCAACTGTTAGTCATCAAATATTTGTCCTTCGTATAATTTCTGAATGTTGTCTGATACTCCTATGAACAATTAAATTGGTTTTTTTATATATATTATGCGACCATGGGACTGCGACTATGATCGCAGTACTGCGACTAAGGTCGCTGTGTTTAAGAACAGCGGTCGCAGTTTGATATGTAATTAAAAAGAGCTTTATAAGTTAATACAGTGAGAAAGAGACCTTACAAAAAAAGAGAATTAAAAGCTTTTTAAAAGAAGACAAATTTGGTTGAATATCAGAAGATCAGGAAATCCTAATCCTCGTCATTATCACCATCATAAGCAGATTCGTCGTCTTCATTCTCCTGGTCTTCCTCTTCATCAGTTATTTCCTCATCATCTTCCTGTTTTTGAGATTTTTTTTTTCACCGATAAACTCCCAGAATGGATCGTCTATATCAAGCTCTTCATCTGATCTGCTGCGAGAAAGCAAGCCTACAGCATCAGAGGTCATGCTTTCATCAAGCATGTCTCCGTCAAGTGGCAGAGGAATAATGTCTTCCTCACTAACCCACATGAAAACTTCATCATCCTCATGAATAGGAGGATCAGTTAATACATTATTTGATGTAGTTAGATAGTCAAAAGGGGTGAAGTCCAGATTAGTATCAGATTCACTAGAATATCCTGAGGAAAAAGGACCGGTGGGGGAATGATTGAAGTTGAAATCTACGTGATCAGAGGAAGAAGGTGGGGAAGACATGATTCAAGAATGAATTTTTTTTAAAAAGTTTTGTAATCAAATTGAAAAGGTAGAGCAAGAATATAGTTTGTAGGTATGAGATAATATATTAGTTACAAGCATTATATAAAGATAAATATTGTGGAAGAATATGAATAGTAACAATAATTGTTACAGGGGACGGTTGAGTATGGTTTAATACGTGAGTACAAATTAACTTTTTATAGAATTGTTTGCCTATATCTTTAGATTACGTATGGTGCACATCTTTCCTTTCTCGGAGATTAACATTAGTGCGTCTCTTTTTTCTAGACTGTTGTTGTATCACGGTAGATATAATATTAATTACTTCTTTTACATAAGGCATGAGAAATAAGATTGCGAATTTGGTCGCAGTACCGAAGGAGGTCGCATTGCTATACGATAGCATTTTTTGTCTGGTATTCTTTATTCTGTATTAAGTCTGCGACCATGGAATGTTTTTTTACTTTTCAATGCTAGAAGTCGCAGTCGTCATATAAAAGGGGTATTTTTGTCAATTTGTTTCACGATTGTTTAGGCGGGATTTTTTGATTTTTTTGGCGCCCACACTCTGCGACCGATGTGTGGCCTATATTCAGCCACGTCCCGCAGGCTGAGAAACTCTCTCAGCCTGCAGGCTGAGGTACAGTAAGCCCATATATATATATATATATATATATATATATATATATATATATATATATATATATATATATATATATATATATATATATATATATGGGGGGGGGGGAGAGAGAGAGAGAGAGAGAGAGAGAGAGAGAGAGAGAGAGAGATTTCCTTCTTGCTATTTTGTTTAGTTTTTGGGCTTTAATGTGTGTACATGTATAAATTTGGGTTTGGCTTGGCATGTGATAATGTTCCCCACTTGGATCCTCACATTCTCACATTGTGGGAATCTTCGGAACACAAAAATTATAAATCTTTAATTATTTTAATTCACAGATGTTGCACGAACATGTCATTTTAAATAACGGTTTTGCAACGCTAAGTACAGTTGTACATTGTTGTGAAAATATCTCACTAGCGTACAAATTGTTTGTTTCTAAACAAGATGCCCATATATAAAAAAAAATCATGACTAATTTAGATGCATTATGATCCCATTAGTACCATGGTTGTACTTACCAACTGGCACTCACAAATAAGCATACTATTGGAAGAATGCACATGTGGCTTGTTACTTCTTGGATTCAAGTTGGCAAATGTAACATCCATCTGGCGCATATAACAAGTTGAAACTAATAGCTGACTTCATCCTTCTATTTTATTCTAAAACGTGCTTGGTTGGTTGTAAAATTTTGAGGATAAACGTGATGAGACATGACTTGAGTGGATTTTCATAGAAAAACAAAGGAGAGGACTTATGAGCCGTGAGTTTTGGAGATTTTCCCAGCCCATCCGATTGGAAAACACTGAGAGAGAGAGAGAGAGAGAGAGAGAGAGAGAGACCTATGAGCCATGAGTTTCAGAGTTTTTTCCAGTCCATCTGATTGGAAAACATGAGTGAGAGAGAGAGAGAGAGAGATTTGCATACGACTGCTACTGTTTGCGGACTCCACTTTTTTTTTCGTTTCTAGATTTTGATCATTCAAGCAAACTATATGTAAAGCAAAGTATTGGAGCTCACCCTTGCACCGAAAATTTTAGGTTGCAACCAATCACACGCCCTTGCAGAAAATAACTCCAACCCACGCATTTCCAGGAAACTTCAAGCACACCACAGGACAAATATCATAAAACTTTCATTATCATTTAATATTTATTGTAACAAGAACTTTATTACCTCCAACAGGATTAAAAATAAATTTCTCATTATAATTTTCCAAACAAGAATCCCAAATATTTTTATAATATTTTTAGTACTTATTGGATGTCCCGTCTATGTCCAATTATTGAATGGAAGAAATTTAGAAAAAGAAGAAAGCTTCCCACTAGATTAATCACACCTCCTGATGAGATAAATTATTTATATATATCCTAGAATCAAGTTGCTCTTGGTTGTTTTCTTGTTCAAACATAGGCAAAATATTTTATAGTTACCAGAGAATTGAAGTACCTGTTACTCATAGGAAACAGATACTATCTATTGACATTGATCACCTTGTTATCCAAATGTCTTTCTTTTTTCAAACTGCTCTTTGATTTATCTCATGTGAGCTAATATTCAACTAATAATATAATTATGAGAATGAGGTTGATTGTATTTTTAGAATGGTCAATGATTCAAGTGTAATGGTTTATTTCCCAAGATTTCACCTACTTACTTTGATGTTTACTTGGAGCAAAAAGTACAAATTTTATATTCTGTGTGTTAATAGTGTTTGTAAATAGTAAGAGATGGCTGGCCAACTGCAATGTTTGAAGTTAACCCCTTACTAACCCCTACTTGACTAATGCTTAAATTATTAATTATTATAGTTAAGCATCACATCATCAATTTCGGTCATTAAACTGTTGGGACCATTTGATTGATATTAACTAAGGTGCAAACATGCTCATATGTGATCAATAGAACTATTTTGTCTAATATTCATAAGCTCCATTATGTTTAATGAGGTTAATTTATGGGCTTCTAGAACTCTTCTTTGATTGAACTAACTCAACTATATGAACCAAACCTAAACTAATCTATAGCAGGTTGGTTGGTTATCTTCTGAAAAGTACATATTTTTTGTGTGAGAAATATTTATTGATTGTACTAGGCTTGCTAGCAACAAGAGGTGGAAGTACAATTAGCATGACTCTTTTTTGATTCAATCTTGTTAGTGAATTGCGTGATTATATAGGATTTAAGTGATTTGAAGAGTGTCAATAAAATGCAAAACTTTTCTCCTAATGAAATGAGTTACCCCTATTAACTCTTGAAAAAAGAAAAATACCTGACATGAAAAAAATATGGATTAAAAGTCAAATTCTTACAACCTCTGCTTATGTGGTGGTTTCACAATTATGTGAAGCAAAATCAATTAGCTGTTTTCTATCCTCTCTTCACTACTTGTAGTCACTCACTTAACTAAATATTAGTGATCCAAAGTTTCAGTAAAATCTTTGAAGAGAGGGAAAATGACTTTATCCAGTACACCAACAACCCTCTCCAAAAAGGAAAGATCTAAAAAATGTCATCTTTTCATAAAGTAAAACCACAAATAGATAAAAGAGGTGATATTCATATCATACATATCTCACTCATATAAGAAGAAAGAAGAAGACCTTGACTTCTCACAACAACTAAGTAAAATAAATAATACAAATGGGCAAGGCTAATCAGAGATGTAGCCCTCAGAACAAGAAAAGAACCAATGACCATGAGCTGGTGGTTGCCCTTCCCATTTCACAACCTTCACCATCTCTCACAAGACAAGAGACAAAGCTTTGCAAAGAGCCTTGACATTTTGTTCTTTTCACAATATAAGAAATGCTTCACTTGCAAGGCTTTGCTCCTTTGTCTTGTTGTAGAAACTTGGAGAGTTGAGCAACATATATGCATAGCTGTGGTGGCTACAAAAATATGGTCAAGTTCTAGAAGCTCATTTTATTATATCTTGTGTGCTTTTAATTTATATGAATAAAAATATAGGAAGAAGTGCAGCTTGGGTTGGACAACAATCACTAATTGGGCCAAAACATAATCTTGGGTTCCATTCTTTAGTTATAATCACTTTGCTTAATCATATGCACACACACTAGCATGAGAAGAGGTGTCCCTTTCCTCTCCTGTAACACACACATGGAGAATGCGTGTCTTTTGTTTCACCACATGAATCTCAAAATCAATGGAAGGTTCTATTTATGGTGGCATGTCTGTTTCTTGAGATGATACATATATAGGTGTTTTGAATGTGTATAATTTCCTTCATTACATAATTCAGGGTGTGTTTGGCTGTCGTAAGTGACCATAAATTATAAGTCATAAGTGATAAACTCTCTTACAGTTGTAAGTGAGTTACATACAAGTAAGTTTTACGGTGTTTGTTGACAATATAAAATTATAAGTGAAAAAATATATTGTGTTTTACGATTTTTAGTTATCGTAATGTGTAAGCCGTAAGTAAAAAAATTGATCACAAAATTATATGTTTGGTGATTTAAATATATTAAAAAATATCAATAAATACTAAAAACAGTAAATATTAAACACATAAATATTAAATAATTAAAAATTATATTAAATATATTAAAAATATAATATATTAAATATCAAATAATCAAAAATAAAATATTAAATAAAAATATTAAAAAATAATCTAATAATCAAAACTTATTAAATTATATTAAATATCACTAATCTATAAATAAAGAAAGAATTAAAATTAAATGAAATACATTATATTAATCTAGTAATAAAAAAATCTAATATTAAAAATTATAATAATTTTAATAAAAATTTTAATATAATAATTATATTTAATCTATTAATAAGAATAATTTTTTATAATTAAAAAAAATTAATCAAATAATAAAAATATTAATCTAATTATAATTAATTATCTGCAATACATATTTGCATTATCACAAAATTAACTGTTTATACTGCAAGTCGGATTTGCATAATCACAAATTAACTATTTGTGTTGCAAGTAGATAGTAAGTGAGATGCAAGTGTATTTTACAACTTACGGTCTAAATAAACACCGTAAATCATAAGTCGCAATTGTCACTCGCAATTTACATACTTTTATGAAGAAAAAACATGCAAGATTTGGAAGCGAAGGTTGAGGTATTGGTTTGCTTTTTAGGATGTGACATGTTTAAAATTGTTTACTTGGTTAATGGTTTAGTTCTCATGAGTATGTATTTATGTACTTTTGCATGAGCCATTAAAAAAAGGATAGTAAGCTTCACAAGTCTTGTTTGAATTATTGATGTTTTATAAATGTACATTGTAACAGCCCATTTTTTTTTATTAATTATTATTCCTCATTATTCTAAGCATCAGTTAGATATGAGAAATTTTTTTCAGGATTCCTCTTTGTTAATTAAATACCTATAATAATAAGGATAACCCAAGAATGAATATTTCATCCTTATGAGTTATGTTGATTTTGATTTATGGTGTAAATTGGTATATATAGATAGGAAATATATATAAGTATTTATGCCAAAATAATTATGATATTAGAAGTATATGGGGTGTATCTTTAATATTGCAAATTTTTAGTATACCTTAATGTATTCCCAATTAATACATACCTAATTTAATACTAGGTATTTGTATTTTGGAATTTTTTATTTAAAATTGAGTAAGTGGATGTGTTAGGTATGCATGAGTGGGTGAGGTGTAAGGCTAGGATCAATTTGATCCTAGCCTTGGCCAAGTGGCAAATTTAGAGGGGAATGTGTTTGCAATAATCAAGTTTTGGGGGGGCCTTTTGCATAATGATCTCAACCTTACGTTGAGATCTGAGAGAGAAGTTCCTGCTTCTCTGTAAAATTTCTGAAGCCCTAAAAAATCCCCACAAGTTCTTCCCTATTTCTCTAATCTCTCTCAATAATCTCTCACCAACCAACACCCTCTCTCCCTCTCTCACTCTCTCTCTCTTGCGCCCAGCCGGAGCTGGGGAAGATCGCCGCGGCCGCGCGCCACCAGCCCAGGCCGCGCACAGCCGCGGGTGGCCGCGCGCAGCCGCGTGGGGGCGGCGGCGGGAGACGCGAGGGTCGGATTGGGGAAGGGGGGGCTCTAGCTAGCAAGAGAAGTGTAAAAGTTCAGTTTTTGGGGGATTTTCAGAAGCCCTAATTCTGAAATTCAGCCCCTAAAACCCTCAAATTTTCTGAAGTTATTTGGGGTTAAAGGTAAGATTTTTACTCTACAAATTCCATCCTCCTTATGAATTATTTTCTAACTAAGAATTGCCCTTGTTCTTCTTTTGCTAGGGTTTGAGTAGAGGAGGATTGATCAAATCATAAGAAGGAATCCATAAATCAAGTGAGTAAATTACATACTCACTTCACATACCATATGTATGAGTTTTAATTCAAGAAAATGGATGTTTGAGACTAAGAGAAATTTTAAGAAAAGTGTATTAGAATAGGGTAAGATATTATGCATAATAATATTTCATAGAATTAATAATATACTTATTCTCTTTTCATTGGAAGGGTTATATAAATTTTTGTGTTATGTATTATAACAATTAGAGTGGAAGTAGTATAGGTAAAGTAAATGGTAATGGGTGTTGCTAGAATGTAAAAGTATTTTAGAAGTCATGTTATATGTTATGTTGTTTTTAAATTAATTTACATGGAATTGGTGCTACAATTAATTTTTATTAAAAGGTAGTTGTATAAATTATTGTGTAAAGTGTTCGTAACAATTTGAGTTAAGTTAAGTAGTATAAGTAAAGTGAGTGGTGATGGGTGTGTACTAGAATGTAAGGGTATGTTAGTAGTTATGTTACAAGCTATGTATGTGAAATGCTTAAGTCATTAATTATAATACCTTGGAAATCGCACATGAATTACTTTGTACGACTCACTATAGTAATACACATATAATAGCATGATGAAATATATTGACGACATGTGAACTTATCGATTTTGTGATTTTGTCATAACATGTTGATTATGTAACCTATGCCATAGTATATTTTTGTCATGAAATATATGTGTGGGTCGCTTGTAAAATTTATATGTTGTTATTATTGAATAGATGAATGATATGTGAAAATGTTGATTTTGGGATCTTGCCAAAACATACTAATTGTGTAAAGTTATGAAATGACATAATTTGATATGCCATATATATATGAATGTATTGATTGTGGGATCTATACTTTAGTAGGGTAAATCCCTATGTTGTCAATTAAGAGTAGTAAGGGGAAGACAGTGGGAAAAATGAGGTTCCATCTAAAATTGTAGGAAGGGGCCGGCGGGAGCCGGTAGGAGGAGAAGACGGTGTAAAAGTATATTGATCATTGTAGGAAGGGGCCGGCGGGAGCCGGTAGGAGGAGAAGACGGTGTTATGAAAGTAGTTTATGTTTGTCACTGTAGGAAGGGGCCGGCGGGAGCCGGTAGGAGGAGAAGACGGTGAAATGTTCATGTACTATTTTAAATGTTGTGGTAATGAATTGTTGCTTGTAAATATGTTCATAAAAGATGTTTGTGTTACCATAACTTAGGAATTATTATGGTTTGAATTATGTTGTGTTATCAAACGTGATAAAAGGAAAACTATTACTACGTCTTGTACCATCACATAAATGTATAAAGTAGACCAAAAAATACTAATATATGTTTCCAAAAAGGTCTCCTTAGATTCCATAAAGTATGTTGTGGTATTTATCATGTTGTTATCATTTATAAAGTGTTTATGAAATTTACTCACTGAGCCGTCGAGCTCATTCCTTTCTTTGTCTTCTCTTTCAGGTTTGGATAAAGGTAAGGGCATAATGTAGCACGGATTAGTCATGAGCAGGATGTCATATGTTTCATAAACACTTACTTTGTCACTATGTACATGTAATTATGTTTTATGTTAGCATTACCTAGTTGAGGGTGCTATGATGCTACTATCATATGAAATTTTTGTAATAGTTTTAATTAGAACTTGTGTACTTGGGAAGTTGGTGAAGTGAGGTATTGTGATCATGTTGGTAGAATTTTGTGGATTATGGATGCCTTGATGATTATGCAAGATGAATGCATGGCATAAGTATATTTTGGAGATATTCTTTATTTTGTGATAAGTAGGTCATGTGACCGAAATGCCTTGTGGATATAAGTAGGCCTTGGAGCTGAAATTCATATTTCTGTATATGGAAAAAGTTAAAATTTTAGAGGAGATGCTGCTAAAATTTTCTAGATTTTGTGATTAACGAAAAGATTTGGGGATAAATGCGTGTTATGGATCAAATTTTGCTTATTAGAACTGGGACCGTTACATACATTGTCGAATGTTACGTGGATATGGCTTTAGGCTTTTGATGCATGAAGGCAAAGAAGAAAATAGTTTTCAACTGTCAACAGACTGCAATCCCTATCGATCACTTCAGCGGTTAACATGTCTTTTTTTTCCTGTCAAGACTTCGACAAGATTTTTTTGAGAGTTGAGTCACTATAGTCTGTCGACATGCCACTTCAGCTGTTTACAGTCCTGAGCGTATGAGCAGTATCGACTCTGAACAGGATTTGATCTTTCAGTCTAATTTGAATTACAATTGGTTTTAGTTTTCCTTTATTTAATTAGTTTTCCTAATTAGAGTAGTATTCTTTTTTATTTGCCGATATAAGGTTATTGCATCTTTGTTTTAGGATTCAAAATTTGATAATATATTAAATTGAGTTTTTTCTCTTTTAATTGCTCGTGGATTCGAGTTGTTTATCTTTTGCTCGTGAATTCAAGTATTTTGCTCATGGATTTGAGTGATTTTTCTACTTGAAGGTATTCTTTAAGGTTTGTTGGCACTAGAACGAGTCTAACCGACGTTGTTCGCTTCCTTGTCTACGTCAAGTGGTATCAGAGCTTCGGCTACTTTCTGACAATAGCAGGGGATGACGATGAATTGCAAGATCTTTCCATAAGAACTGACACTGTTAAAGGGAAGATCCGCGCTATTAACTCAACTTTACACAACGTGGTCCAAGAGCTCAAGAGAATGTCCCTCATGATTGATGATCAAAGTTTAGTCAATGGTACGTACCCAAGAGAACATGATCGTTCATCAACTAATCTT
This sequence comes from Agave tequilana, assembly GCA_038442645.1. NCBI lineage: Eukaryota > Viridiplantae > Streptophyta > Magnoliopsida > Asparagales > Asparagaceae > Agave > Agave tequilana. Next base: position 15,559 of record JAVJIF010020732.1, read on the forward strand.
TTTCCTCCACCTCTACCTTCACATCCACCACATCAACCACCACCATATCACCCATCAACTAATCTTTTTTTTATCACCTCCACCCTCACATCCACCACAACAACCACCACCATATCGTTCATCAACTATTTTTCTCAACCAGCACTACGATACACCCCTACAATCATCAATGAGCCTACAACTTGTATTGTTCAGAGATTGCAGTGCAACCAAAAGACTGCCAATATTACGCAGCGACATCAAATTTTTTATTCAAGGTGTTCAATCAAGAGTAAGATATGCAACCTCGAATCATTGATAACGGAAGCTTTGAGAACATGGTGTCTAGACCTCTTGTACATCACTTGGAGCTGGAGATGAAATCACACCCTCATCCTTACACCATTGATTGGATCAGAAGGGGCCCTCTATCAAGATAACAGATCTATGTCATTTTCTATTTCAATTGATAAATTCTATCAAGATACTATTACTTGTGATGTGGTTAACATGGATGCGTGTCATATTCTTTTGGGGAGACTATGGCATCATGATGTTAACGCTACCCAGAAAAGTAAAGAGAACATTTATATGTTCAATTAGAAGGACAGAAAATTGTCATAAGATCAATTCCACCTATTTCAAAGGAATTAAACGAAACAAATGAGAGATCTGCTTTACTGATAAAAGAAGAAGTTAATCCATCTACTGAAGTTTCAGAGAAGGTGAAATTATTATTGGAAGAGTTCAAAGGAGTTATTCACAGTGAGCTACTAGAAAGATTACTGCATATGAGAGGTATACAATATCAATAATATCATATAGATCTATTCATAGATCTACCCTACTGAATCTTCCACACTACCGAATGAATCCCAAGAAGGGTGAAGTTTTGAAGGAAAAACTTGAAGAGTTAATACACAAGAGGCATATTAGGAAAAGTATGGGACCATGTGCCGTACCAACTCTTTTAACAGTAAAGAAGAATGACAGTTGGTGCATGTGTATGGATAGCCAGGTAGTTGACAAGATCACAATTCACTGTTGATTTTCTATACCTCGACTTGATGATATGTTTGATAGGTTAGGAGACTTGTGCATGTTTTTAAAGATTGACCTCAGGAGTGGATACTATCAAATCCACATTATGCCCAGAGATAAATGGAAGACAACTTTCACGAATCCAGAGGAATTATATAAGTGGATGATTAAGTAGTTCTTTCAAGAGATTGAGAGATTGTATGGTATCCTGAGTTCCATTATTTCAGATCGAGATAGCAAGTTCTTAGTTACTTTTTGGACTACCTCATGGTGAAGAATTGATACATCATTTAAATATAGTAGCACGACACATCTCTAAACCGTTGGACAAACAAATGTTATCAATTGCACATTAGGCAATTTACTGCGAAGCATCTATGGACACAAAAGAAGAGCATGGGATCAATCTTTGCTCAAGCAAAGTTTGCATATAACAGCATGATTCACGGTTCAACAAGATTTTCTCTTATGCAAAAGAAAGTAGATTTTGTGGAGAAATCTAATAAAAAGTACAAGGCTGCAGCTGACAAGAAGAGACGAGAGAAAATCTTTGAAGAAGAAGATATGATGATGATATATTTGAGTAGAGAAAGAATCTCAATTGAAAGAGTCTCTATTGGGCAGCTTTATTTAAATTGAAACTCGAGGATGAGTTCTTTTGAAGAGGAAGTGACTGATGTAGGAAGGCAAATAAGAAAACAGTTTCAGTTATCGACAAGCCACAATCGCGTTGACAGGCTACACTTCAACTGTCGACAGGCATCTTTTGCAGTCAACAGCTTGATTTCGATAGGTTTTCTCAAAAGTTGAGCCATTACAATTTGTCGACATGCCACTTCAGCTGTCGACAGTCCTGGGCATATCAACAGTATTTGACTCTGAACAGAATTTGGTCTTTCAATCTGATTTGAGTTTCGATTGGTTTTATTTAATTAGGTTTTCTAGTTAAAATAGTATTCCTTTTTATTTGCCTATATAAGGTCATTGTATCTTTGTTTTATAATTCAAATTTTGATAATCAATTAAATTGAGTTTTTTCTCTTTCAATTGCTCGTGGATTCAAGTTATTTATCTTTTTCCTCATGAATTCGAGTGCTTTGCTCGTAGATTTGAGTGCTTTTTCTACCTAGAATGAGATCTAGTCAACGTTGTTCGCTTCCTTGTCTGCATCAGCTTTACTTAATTTGTATTAATAGAGTGGGAATGATTCTGACATTTATAGGAAAGTAAACCAATTCGATTATTTAGATAGAAGAAAGGTCTAGTGAAGATTCAATATAATAATCTCTTAAAGATTTCTGTCTGCATATAAATCCAGATTATTTTGTTTAAAGAAACAATCTTGTGAGTTTGCATTTTACCATAATAGAGAAGGAAAGATAAACACTATTTTTAAAAAAAATTGTTCAAAAACCAATTAAGATGGGGGATTTCGCTACAGCCCCTATGCCAATTCATAATTAGGAAAAAAAACTCAGCTTCATAATTTAATTCGTTACAACCACCTTTTATTTCAAACCAATCACGTGCACCCACTGTCAAGCGCAGAAACGCTCTTTAGTGACGAAAGACGCAGATGCCCGTAGTAATTGGGTAACACCCCATTCCTGAAATACGTACTTAGATACGTATTCAGATTTTTCGATCATATTTTTCAATTTACTTTCTGCATTTATTTTTATTTTATGATTATTTATGTGATTGTTTTGCATTGGATCTGAATTTGTAGACTCGAAGTCAGCTTAGTTTGAACTGGGGACCCTATCCTAGTGTATTACTCGATTTGATCTTTTTGATAGTCAGATTTGATCGGTTTCAATTTCAAATATTATTTTATAATATTTTAAATTTTTTATGATTTTCTGAATTAAATTGCAAAATCTTCAAAATCGGTGTCGACCGGTGTCGCTGGTCGATCCCAGAAATTTTAATTTACAAACAGAGTTGAATTTTTAAAATTTACTTTCACATTATTTTTTCGAATCATATTTTCTACCTTAATGTATTTTTGGAGATATTTCTGAATTTATCATAGATTTGGTGTCAGTCGATATCACCGGTTGATTTCACGATTTTTAATTTAAAAATGGGTTGTTATTTCTAAAAACTGATTTCATATTGTTTCTCAGAGTGATGTTTCTACCTCTAGGTATTTTTAAGATTTTTTTTGAATTTCTCAAATTTCATCGCATTATATTATTTTAATATTTTAATTTGGGTTTTCCTGCTGATTCCCCCATTTCCTGGCTTGCCATATGGCACATCCCTACCCACAAAATATCTCCCCTATTTAATCCTACTCTCCTTCTCATTTTCTTTCTTTCTTTTCTCTCTCCTCTTTCTTTCCCTACTCTTTCTCTCTACTCCGTCTCCCCTCTTTTACAGGCGACGCCGCCCCGGACGCTATGCCGCCGGGCCGATGCTTCTCTGGTGACCACAATGTCGATGAGCCCCAGCGCCGATGAGCCCCTCCTTCCTTTCCTATTTCTCCTTCTTTCCTCTCTCTTCTCTTTTCTTTTTTCTCTCTCTCTTTTCTTCCCTCTCTCTCCTCCTTCCCCTTTCCTCTCTCTTTCTCTTTGATCTGGTCCTCCCTGGCCAGATCCATCGCCGGCGCCTCTCTAGCGTCGACGACGGACCCCTTTTCCTCCTTGCTTTCTCCCTCCTTCCCTGTTATTCTCCTCCTTCCTTCTTCTTTCTCTCCCTTAATTTCCCTCTCTCTCTTTCTCTGTCTGATCTGTGGTCGCGGCAGCCAACGCCTGGCCGACCGCCGTGCTGGCCAGCCCTCTCTCCCTCTCTCTCCTTAATCTCTCTCCCTCCTCCTTGATCTCTCTCCCTCTCTTTCTCTCTCTGATTTGGGTTGCCGACGGCCAGACCCACCACCGGCCACCCCCTGGCCGACCATCACTTGTCCGACCACCAACTCCTTCCCCTGGATCTCTCTCTATCTGTCCTCTCTCTGTTTCTCTCTCTCTGCGCCTTCTCTATCTATCTATTCTCTTTCTCCTTTCCTTATCTCTCTCCTCTCTATTTGGGCGTCGTCGGTGGCTGGCGCCGCCGCTAGCCACCCCCTATCTGCAGAGGGCCGGCCAGCCCTCTCTTTACCCCCTCTCTCTCATTCTCTCTCTCCCTCTCTGCTGTTCTCTCTCTCTTCTTTCTCTCTCTTTACCTCTCTCTCTCTACAAGTATACCCCTCTCTGGTATTGGTAGGGTCACCCAGGCTTGTACACGCATATTTGGATCGGGGATCGCAGCTTATTTTAATATTTATAGGCGAGTGTTCTCTCTTCTTTCTGGGTATCCCTGCTTCGATGGGTGATTTTATTTTATTCATGTAATTGTGTAATTTCTGAGACTGTATACTTGTATTGGTGAATTGGTAGTGGACATCTGTGTTGTTTGGTGTGTGTGTGTTTGTATCAGTGTTATAAACTGTTTACTAGGATTTCTATGTGGCTGAGTGCCTAGGATTATTTGTAGTGCACCTGTGATGAATGCATGTAGTAGTGTAGTTTACTTCTTGTACATATACACTGCCTATGATGTATTCTTTTACTGCTTTGATATCATGTGTGGCCGACCCTTCGTGGTCGTTTAACCTCCGGACTCTCTACCCGGCCTCCTGGCTCTATCAGCCTTCGGGCTCCACACTCCACCTCCGGGCTTCACCACTCCACGGTAGTCTAATTATTGACATGTTGATATGTGTACTCGTGTGGTACTAACATCTCTTGCAGGTAATATACCCAGCCTTCGGGCTACGTTCAGCCTGCGGGTTTTCTCTACCCAACCTTCGGGTTGTGTTTAGCCTCCGGGCTCTTATGCTCCGCATGGTAGGCAAGTCTAGCACACAACGCTTTCTTGTTAACTCTGCTCGAGCGTAGTTACGCCATGAGCGATAGTTGTACGTTATCGTGGCATCATCACGAGTGGTAACTACACCAAGGTGATAGCCTCTAGCATTGTACGTTAGCTCCGCTCCAGCTTGTCTAGCTCCGCTTGATTGTTCACTTGCTCGCTTATTGTTTCTCTTGCCTGCTAACCATATATGCATGTATGATGTGTGGTACTAACATCTCATGCAGGTACATACTCAGCCTCTGGGCTTAACCTCTCAAGGTTTATTAAAGTCCTCTCGACTTTCTAGCTACGCCTGTAAAGGCAGCTTAGCGCTCAACGTTTTACCACTAAACATGCCTAGGTGGAACTCTGCTAGATTTTAGACTCGCATCTTAAACTGAGTCGTTCCTGAGTTCCACTGGCACTTTGATGATAAAACTCCGTTAGCTGATCTTGTCCCCAACACTGCTTTACTTCACTTGGATGTTGCTTGCTTTCTTGCCCGCTTGCTTGCTTGATAATTCAACTATTATTCTTATCTTGATAGTTGTGAAGAGTTTGAAACGTGTAATTATTCTATTTTTCAAAACTGTATTTCTTTCCTATATTTGTACCAATCTCCTATATCGGTATTGTTTTCCTGTATCGTTATATGCGATAATGATATCTATTGTGCTTATTACCTGACATGCTATTACTTAACTCCTGACTCCTGCTTGTTATCACCTGCAACCTGATACATTACCACTTGTCTTGTGATTATCAAATTTCAGGAATCCTGCATGTTATCCTATATTTTATTTATAATGACCTGTATTTCTAGTACTTATGTACTTCTGTTATTCTTGTAACTCCTGAACCTGTTCTGCTCCTCCTATTCTCGTAATATAATAATTGTATAATAATAAACTATAAAAAGACTAACTTACATCAGGTAAGGGGAAAACTGATAGATTTCAAGTGATAAATATGTTTACAATGGTATTAGATATGTTGTGCAACTCCAACTTTCAGATTTATCTGAGGGCCTCCAGGTGTCAGAGAGGAGCGTTGACTCCCTACCTCCTGTTATATTTCTAAATGGACATAATATAAGACTCACCTTCCTGTTTGCCTAGCTACAGGTTCTGGGTCAGCACCGAAACATCCTGGGTCGTGGTTCCGGGTATGTACAGAACCCACTGTAAACATAACACATTGGTCTCATCATCAATTTTCTATAACAATCTCACCTTACTCATATATGAATGTATGTGTGTTGAAACGCTACGGCACATACCTAGATATATGGGCAGGACGAGTAGTAATAATAATAAGATGCGAATCAATAATTCGTTGTATTGTTTTGCAATTCCGGTTGTATACACTTAGATTACGACGACATGGGATAATGGTTTATAAATTGGAGTCTCTTTGTTTGGATTATTCCTTTGACGTACTGGTCTCATGAAGCCGTAATCTGAGCTTGTACTACTGATTTTGCCTATATTCAGTGTTATCAGCTTTATCAGTTTTCTATCAGTTTTATAAAGTTTTCTTAGTTTAGGAGACAACTCAGGTTATATGAACTCAGGCTCCGGTGACGTGAGGTACACGGTATATATATGAGGGTTTTCTTATTTGGATTATTCCTTCGACGTACTAATCTCATGGATCGGTAATTTGGGTTATATAACTGGTTTTATCATATTTACTTTACTTGTTATCTTTTTACCTTCTCTTGTATGCTTATGCTTACGACACGGTTTTCAATGCATGCTCTTTGACTCGGATTTATCGATACACGTATGCTTATCAATGCATGCCACTTTGCATTCATCACATCACTCCTTGGGGAGTTCTGACTCTCCTGGACCCACATGTTCAGATCTTGGACTTCTTGGTGATCAGAGTTGCGCAGCGGTAGCGTCTTGAATCAGCAGTTGACTGCCAGAGCCCTATCCTTTCAGGCTCCCTACTCGCCTCTCAAGTTTTCTCTTTGTGATTCGTGAGCATATTTTGTACTGTTCATATTTGTATACTTCTTTGTATTCTTGTATTAGCGCCTATTTGTGATGTAATATTCTTGTAATATTGTATCACATCCTGTGATAACTTTAGAATTGTACTCTTATGCTGGAATGTATAATGCACCACGTACTTCATACTCTGCTTGTTAGCTGTACTGATGCTTAGCGTATTTATGTGAGGGTATTTTGGATCAACGTATATACATCGCAATAACGTCTCTGTACCCTTGGATCGGGGCGTTACAAATCGATTCAAAAAAAGCGGATCACTTCGAAAATACAGACTTCTGGTGTAAAGAGGACTGTGATCATGATCACAGTCATCACAAACAATGTCATATTTCTGAGTCTTTATTAGGACTGCGATCATAATTGTAATCTTCACAAAAATGATATGTTTCTGAGTTTTTATAGGACTGCGATCATGATCGCAGTCCTTACAAAAATGATATATTTTTGAGTCTTTATAGGACTACAACCATGATCACAGTCCTCTTTGTTAGGGTTGTGATCATGATCACAGTCCTTACAAAAATATCTTATTTTAGTCTTTATTAGGACTGTGATCATGATTACAGTCCTAATAAAAACAAAAAATCTTCGCTTATATTGGGACTGTGTCAATGATCGCATTCCCTGCAAAATGTCCTAATTTTCAATTAATAAAAAGATTATGATCATAGTGACAATCTTCTAATAAAGGATTGTGACCATAAACGCAGTCCTCATAGAAGACTGCGATCATAGACACAGTTCTCATGTCAATATCGCCATCATCAACAAATCTTTGTTCACCATCGAATGATTATTGACACTTATAAAAGACAAAACTCAGATAGCTTTTTAACTGGTGTGTACAAGTCTAACTTTCTGATACTTCTAAAAGACAAGTCATAGACAGTTACACAATTAGTTCACACTCAATCAAACTGGCTAACTTAGCCAAATAGGTTAGCTTCTCCAAGAAGCTTGAAAATTAGCCTCGCAGCAGGCTAGCTTCACCATCGTGATACTTCGCCAGAAGCTTAAAGCTTTGTCTTACATCAGGCTAGCTTTGCCAACATGATAGCTTCACCAGAAGCTTGAAGATTAGCCTCACAGCAGCTAGCTTCGCCAATAGCTTGAAGCGTGCCCTCGTCGTAGGCTAGTTCGCCAACAGGCTAGTTCCGCCAGCAAACATAGCTTCTGGCTTGTTGGTCGTTTCAAATCCTCTAAGCAAGATTAGTGGATTTAAACCCCACTAAGTTAGTAGGGTTAATGGTCACATTTAATGCGCTCTTACACCCATTATGTCTCTCGTTTTGGAGACATTTAAGAGGATAGTGCTTCCTCTAAAGCCAATGACTGTTAGCTAGCCTCGTCACAGGCTGTTCTAGTTTCTTTGGTAGCTATTTTTCCTTCGCCGGCAAGGCCTTAAATGTTGTTTTCAATAGCCTATGTTGAATTTTAGGGGAGGCTTATCGCTTTAAGACCAATAAATAGCCCACTAGCAGGTTAAGACAGAGGAGACAGAGAGGCAGCATGAGAAGTGCACAGACACGCATACACATAAAGAAGAAAACTTTTTTCTTACTTCCAAGAGCTTAAAGAGAACTCTCTCTTATCCTTCAAAGATTAATTCAGGGTTATGACACTCTAAATCCTTCAATCTCAAGGAATTTTCGGAATCAGGCGAAAAAGAATTCCTAGCAGCAGATTTAAAGACTCGTTGCTCACATCATCAAAGGGATAAAGTGATTGCGCGCTAACCAGACTCCTATCGGCACACTTCTCCAGAAACAATTGTAGAAAAAATTCTTGTAATATTACTTATAATTCTTCACTTTTAAATTTCAAAAGTTTTCTATGGAAAATAATGATGTCAACTGCTCTCCAGATCTGAAAATCACATCGATCATAAACACAAATAAAAAACGCATCGCGAGCGCGAACAAACGAGATCTGTAAAAGGTCGATCACAAAAAAAAAAAATTGGTTTGGGGTTCCGCCCCCGGGCCCCCCGGGAGGAGGGCTCTCCGCCCCCTTTCAACCCCCACGGTGACCTGACTACGTAGATCGATCCGCGAATTACTCTCCGTCGGGGTCGGGTTTGAGGGGAGAGCTACGCTGATTTTTCCGCCTTGAAAGGTAAGAGAGGAAATGAAAATATATAAAAAAGTAGTGGTTGTGATGAATCGATTTTTGCTAACGTGGATGAGATTGTAGCAAAATAAAAATAATGTGAGTTTTTTTCTAATTATGAAGGAAAGCAGATGGTTGTAGCAAAATTTTCATTTAAAATTGTTTATAAGAATTTTACATAAACAAAAAAATTGAGGAGAGCAAGCAATGCTTTAGAAGTGTCACCAGCAGAACTAAGCATGAAAAACTTAGGCATTCCCCCTTGGTTAGGGTAGAGATAGCAAATATCACCTTATAGAAATAAAATATTTATTTATGTGTCTTATTTATAAGTTTATACTAGTTCTTTTAAAAAATTATACATAGGTGCACAAGAAAGTCTTCAAGTACTTTGATTCTAAAATTAAGAAAATGATGTGCATACATAAGTGAATATGTGAACTTTGAGACATGGGTCAGATACCTACTTTAATGAAAGTTGTTTGAGATTTATCATGCATCTCTTCACCTTATTTTTCTGTTACAAGTTCCATAATAATTATCAAAATATAATTTAAGAAGATAAGAGAATTTAATATTTGCTAACTTGAGAAACTCTCCTCAATATCAGGAATGAAATTGATTAATCAAATCTTCGGTAAATATACATCTTACATCATCCATAACTAACCTCATAAATGCACTGAAGAAAATAAAAAGAAGAAAAGTTTATTGACTTGTGTTTTCTTAAATACTATAAAAAATCATTGTTTTGTCTTCTAGAGATTGTAAAAAATTAGGGGTCAAATTGTCATTTAAATAGTCCTCTCCTAATTTCATTAGGCTGTAAAGAGCAACAAATAGAAATCATCTTTTTCAACCCGAACCAACAAACATTAACGAAATGGTAATCTTTTCCTTGCTTTCTTATAAAATCTTTAAAAATTTGAGTTAATTTTTATAACCAAAATAAAGTGCGCGCTTGTATATATTCATTGTTTCTCCAATCCTAGTATCTTTCTCTTTCTTTCTTAACACTTCAAACACCACACAAGAACAACAAAAACCCCACCCCCTCAATTAGCATGTACACACCCATCAACAGCAAAATCCACACATTTGATTAAAGAAAACACCTAATCCCAACTTTTTGGTAGGACGAGTTCCCAAATCCCAAATCCCAAATCAAAATCCATAACTCATTACCAAAAGTCAAGGGTCAACAACGACAATTCCCCACAAACCAACCCTTTGTATATAAATTCGGTAAGAGTTGTTGGTGATCTTGTCAAAAATCTCTCTCTAAAATGTTCTCTCTCTGAAAATTTCCACCACCTTCCCTTAAATGCATGAAGCTCCCAACAAGCAGCAGCTAGACTCAGCCCATTTTCCGCTCATGCCGCCAAAAAAGCCGACGTGGCGCTCCCTCCTTCCCCCTTGCTGCCCGGCCTCGTCCCGCCCGCGCCCGGCCCGGCGGTTGAAGTCAAAGTCAACGACGCTGAGGAGGCTGTCGTTCTCTGACGTCAGCTCGCCGGAGGACCTCTCGCTGTCGCTAATGGGGTGCGATCTGTGCGCGTTCACGCTGGCCGAGCTCGAGTCGGCCACGGGTGGGTTCTCGGATGCGAATTTCTTGGGCGAGGGCGGGTTCGGCCCGTTTATAAGGGGTTTGTGGATGAGCGTGTCAGGCCCGGGATCGAGGCCCGGCCCGTTGCGGTGAAGCTCTTGGATCTGGACGGGGCGCAGGGGCACAAGGAATGGCTGGTAAGAGGGGCATTTTGGCATTTTAGGGATTGCGTTTGTTTTGATTTCTTCTGTTGTGGTATTTTTTTATTTTTATTTTTTATCTTTTCAATTGCTGCAAATTAGAAAACATGCCCGATGGTCACAGAGTAACCCTTTTCAGTTAATATATCTACTTAGATTTCTGAACACGTGCAAATGAATGCGAGATTCAAATGAAAATTTACATAAAATTGTAGAAATTAATACAATTTTAATTTGTAATTTGATATATAATTAAAAAGATGACAGTGTTCAGTATTTATTGTTGATGGCGTATCCTCAACATATCTAACTTTTAGTAATTTTCCTCAATTCTCAATTTCCTGACATTTATTCATTATAAACCCCATGCACATGCTATGCAAGTGCAAAGACCGCAGGCCCTTCACCCGTTGTAGGGTAGTGTTGTTGTGTAACACGAGGAGTTGTAAACCCTATGAATAAGGTCTCTGAAGTTGGCCCGCCGATCAGGCCTGGGTTTGCTCCCCAGAGGTGACCGATTCGAAGGCCATCAGGTGCGGATATTTGTGAAGGGTTGTGAAGAGGGTGTGTGTTAGGCTTGAGGGTAACCTCCACCTTGTTCTTAAAAAAATAATAAAAAAATAAAACCATGAATAAGTTTTGGACATCCAATTTCCTATGGATTTATTTAGTTGTACATGTGAAAACAAAAATTGGGGAAATTATGATTAAGGAAAGGTAAGATATTGAACAATTATTTGCTTTGTTTTGAGGAGATCAATTATTTGCTTTATTGGTCGGTATCAATTAAGTACTACATGATTTTGAAATAATTATTTACTTTTATTATATTTTACCGATAATCGTAATTAAATTTATGTAGGAATCAGGAATCAATTGAGTGTCACTGAACAACTTGGCTAATGGGAAATTCAAGAGTAGGTCAAGATTTTTTGAGCAAACACAACCCCCTTAATACCTTATAATTTTCAACTTTTTTTTTCTTTTTCTTTGTTCTTTTAGTTAGGAGAAGAGCTATAATTTTCAAGTTATATGCCTTCAAATTACTAATTTAATCTGAATCTCCAAACGCAATTGTGAGAATACAATAGTTCCTTCTCATAACTACCCAATTTCTTCAAGGAAAGAAGAAAAAAAAAAATTTTAAGCTTGTTGAACAAGTTTGCCCACTGAAAGAGGATTCATAATTCTCCTGATATGCACTTACTGATGTTTTTTGTTTCTTCACAATGTCAGGCTGAAGTGATCTTTCTTGGGCAATTGCGGCACCCACACCTTGTGAAACTTATTGGCTATTGCTACGAGCATGAGCATCGGCTGCTTGTGTATGAATTCATGGCCAAGGGTAGCTTGGAGAACCATCTGTTCAAGAGTAATCATCTTTTCTCAACCATCTATTCAAGAATAATCATCTTTTCTCTAAGAGATTTAATTCAGCATTATTATATATGTTCAAGATCTAATATTGAATCATTTCAGAGTTTTTTAGGCTAAGTTTATTTGGATAAAAGGAAAAAAAACGAAATTTTTATTTGTTCTTCATTTGTTATATTAGTTAGGAATTTGACAGGGGGAGAAGGCCATAATTTAGTTTTACAGGAGAAATTAAGTAGTTTCCATGAGCCGAAGCAGTTCCTAGAATTAAGCCCAAGGGTCTATTTTTCTTCCATATGTCCTGTACTATGCTCAAGTCTATCTGGCTCATTACTTCATATTTACGAGTGAAAACTTAGGCAGACTGCTCGATTGAAAACTTCATACCTCTAATGATGCTATGGAGGCAGAGAAATGGTTATGGCATTCTACATTTCTTTGAACCATCATGACATTGGGTCTAAAGGTGTTTATCACCTTAACTATTTGTTCATGTCATCATTAATAGAAGAAAGAATGATGTTATGCGATCTTACCAACCATTTTTAAGAAGGAAAAAAAAGTACTTTTCATGACCCGCTTTCTCCTCTTTAGCCCAAATTTTAAAAAAAGAAAGAAAAACGGTTTTCAGGCTATTTTTTTGGTTATTGAAGCATTTAGACTAATTCTTCTCTCTCGGTGTAGGATTTTCTTCTTTGCCATGGTCTGCGAGATTAAAGATTGCGGTAGGAGCAGCCAAGGGTCTCGCCTTTCTCCACCAGACCGAGCAACCTGTGATCTACAGAGACCTTAAAGCTTCAAATATCTTGTTAGACTCGGTAAATTTTCCCATCTCTTATTTTTTTCTTGTTTTCCCATTCACTATATTCTTTATAGCTTGATGTCAAATTGGCTAAAAGCCAAGTTGAGAGAGTATGACTTCACATTGGAAATTTTTTTAAGAGGGGGAATCTTGAGACCAGATGAGAGAAATGGAGTTCCGCTTGAAAAATAGAAGTCTCAACCAAAGTATTAGTGAGCAATGATGATCATATTCTAGTATTCTATATCTTGGTTTTGGAACAAATCAAATCATAGTCATCTGAAAAAAAAAGTTGTCATTGTCATAAACTAAGGTGTGGTGATTGGTCAAAGCCTCACAGTTGCCAACATGATGTTAGTTAATGAAGTTCCATATAAGTGAACAAAGTTTGAAACCTTGGAATGACTCTCCCTCTCAAAACACAAATTTGACTACAAATAGAATGAGAGAAAGGAAAGTAAACTGGAGAAAATTTCTTTCCCTTGTTTAGTTAATCAAAGAAAATTTTAGAAAAGAATGGAATGGACAATGATCCTAGCAATATTTTCTGTGAAAAAATAATTTTTAATTCAACCCCAATGTCCTTAACTTGTTGCAGAAATTGTAGAACATCTTACGAACACAAGTTCATAATATTTGAGCTATTTGCATGTAAATGCAACAAAATGACCATCTTCTTGAATGTAGCTTCTTTATGAACAAGTGAAACTTCTTCTGAAACATTCAGATTGTTCTGCAATATGATTTTGTCTTTTGGCGTTCTCCATCATTTCCAGCCGTTCCCATTATTCGTCCTGCTCGAGCATAGTACACATTTAAACAAATTTGACATAAACAAATATTCCCTTCTAATTTGAATCTTGAAATTGCAAAACTTTCTGCATCTGATTCTGAGCTCAATAAGCTTCATCCTCCATTCTGCAGGATTACACTGCAAAGCTCTCAGACTTGGGACTTGCAAAGGATGGCCCTGAAGGTGATGACACGCACGTTTCAACCCGTGTCATGGGCACCCATGGTTATGCTGCACCAGAGTACATCATGACTGGTTAGTGATCAAGGTCAAACCTTTTATTCTTAAAAATCTAATCCTGCACAATAATAACCAATTTATCCCAATTTCAGGCCATCTTACAGCAAAGAGTGATGTGTACAGCTTCGGGGTTGTCCTGCTCGAACTATTGACTGGTCGACGTTCAGTTGACAAGAGTAGGCCAACCAGAGAGCAGAACCTGGTCGACTGGGCTAGACCAATCCTTATGGATGTCAGAAAGATAGCCCAAATCATGGACCCAGCGCTGGGCGGTCAGTACTCTACGAAAGGAGCCCTGAAAGCGGCAGTTGTTGCCTACCAGTGCCTGAGCCATAACGCCAAGTCTCGGCCCCAAATGGCAGCTGTTGTCGAGGCGCTGGAGCCCCTACAGGATCTCAAGGACGAGCCAGCTACATTTGTGTACAATGTGGAAGCAGCAGAGCATGGCGGGGAACAGGTCAAAGAGAATATCGAGACCAAGGAGAACGGAAACCACAACCATGGACAAAGGCACAAGCTGTACAGACGAACGTCAATGACAAAGGAGCTGGCGTGTAAATAAAAAAGATTTTAAACCATTCTTTTTTGATATATAGTTTGGAGTTAAGAGTATGGATTAATTGGAGTGTTTCGTTAGTATCATATGGTGAAGGGCAAAAGATATATGCATGTATGAATTGTAAAAGCTTATAAATTCACCAATTGTGTTTATTTGTGCAAAAGGGTGAGTTTTGTACTAATTCAGTTTAGTCGGTTAACAAACTTCAATAAAGTGGGTGATTGTTTTTGAGTAAAATCAATCAAATTAACCTTACTATATTTATTTTGTGATTATAACTGTGTTAACCTTACTTTTTCTAGCTCAATTTTTTAACTGCATTTGTTCCTTGCCCTGCAAGTAGTTAGCATGCATGATTATGACTAAAGGCAGAGGATATGATTCAAATGCAAGAATATGTTCTCCTGCAATATGTTCATGTTGTTAATTTATACTTGATCTTATTTGTGCTTAGGGGCCTAACTACAATTTTAATTGTTTTAGAGTATGGGTAGGAGACTGAAAACAGTAACTTGTTTCAGTTTTGCTCTTGGCTAGTTCTCTGGCATTGAAATGATTCAGTGAATACTTCTGAAGCCGAAACTGAGACACGTGCACACACGTTGATAACTACTTTTGATTCACAAAGAATATATTCAAGTATCAGTTATGTCCATCCTTGTCATGAAATTTAAATTAGACGAGTTCAGATGACAAATTCTCTTTGCTTGCAATGCAACTCTCTCTCTGTTTTTTTTTTGTTTCCTGCACAAAGCAACAAGCATATATAGAAGAAGAGAAGTAGTGGAATGAGATGAGTTCCTTCTAAAGACCATCTTATTCTTTTTCAAGAATTTATATGGTCCCCAATTTTAAGCTAGAGACAGTAACAGAGGCCCTTGTGCACGATATCATCCAATAGGAGAGACTTGACTAGTTCATACCCAAGATTAAAAAGTGTATATTCCTAATTTTTATTATGTTTCTAAATGAAGATGGAAAATTTTACATTAAATAAAACAAAGTGAGAAAGGGAAAGCTTTGTTATAGAAATTAAGCAATAAACATCAGCATCAGGAGAAGACACAATGAGTTCCTGCAAGTTTATCAGAAATTTTAGCTATGCTGTCTTTTAGAATGAGAAGTTTCCAATTAGAGAATGATTGAAGTATTGAGAGGATATGCGACACTAAAATTGAAATTGAAAAGGAATAACAAAAGAAAAATGTGCGGAAACAAAAGCCAATTTGCTAACAAAGTACCCCAAGCTAATAAGCTAGAAGAGCACTCTTCTTTTCAAATGGATAAGGTGGTCAACTTATTTTTTTCTTCAGCACAAAGAATTACATCAAAATAGGACATAACAAATTTCCACAAACAAATAAATAAGATGTATCAATATGCACAAAATCTTCTTCAATTTCCATTCCCTTGATTGTTCCCATCAACAGCTTGTGGACTTTCCATGTATGTTGTCAAGAATTGCAATCACACCAACAACAAAGGCCTACAGATCTCACTCTGTATTTCTGGATATTTTGATGGTGTGTGAATAGCTTATCTGTGTGGTTTTCTGTCAAACAGAAAAAAGAGGAAGCGCATATCCTCTAGCATGTGAGAGTGGCTATAGTATTTTCTGTATCTTTACAGTTTTGTTAGTTTCCATTTCCTGGACATCTGTACCTTGTGATACTACTAAAATTCACTGTTCTTACGTTGCAAGACAAAATGTGGCTTGATTATACTTATTAGAACTCATTTATGCTAAGAAATTTGTAGGAGTTTAAACTCTTATTTGTCTGCAATCGAAGGTTTTGCATTACCTGATTTCCTTGTGAATGTCATGTAGCAGAACTCAGACAATCTAGCAGCTGTTATGTGTCTATACTAGGATAATAAACTTGATATGAACTAGCCACGGTGAAACTTTGAAATTTGAGCTCTCTTTGCTGGTTTCCATCACCAAATCAAATCCATTTTCTATAGGCAACTTATTGACAGCTAGGGTTAGTTTCCACACTCATTTTTTATAATCATTTTCTGAATGGACATGACATTGATCTATGTGATCTGTTATTGTAGTTCCATTGTCATTAACTCATTAATTTGATCACTTTAATTACACAACAGAGACATACTGTGAAGGTGATAATATTATCTGTCTTGTGCCAGTAAGGTAATGGTAAGCTATACACCCTAGATATCAATTGCATGCTAGAGAAATCGAATAAGTGGCCACATCCCATATGTCGTG
This sequence comes from Agave tequilana, assembly GCA_038442645.1. Lineage (NCBI taxonomy): Eukaryota > Viridiplantae > Streptophyta > Magnoliopsida > Asparagales > Asparagaceae > Agave > Agave tequilana. Next base: position 32,290 of record JAVJIF010020732.1, read on the forward strand.
AGGAAACATTCAAACCAAAGAATTGGTCGTCTGATGATGCGAACAGCTCTCTATTGTTTCTTTTATAAAATCACTGTGCATAAATTATAGAAGACAAATTCACTTCATGACAACAGTTTGAGTTGGACGAGCAGTACAACTGATTTTTCTTCTTAAGTTTTACCAAATGGAAATGTCAGAAGCCTTCAAACTCATAGAGTACTATTCAGCTCACTAAATGGAAGGCATAAGCCTTTCTTCTTCACCCTAGTAAAATTCATCCATGTTTCCAAAGCCACAAATGGAATAGGTCTCCATTTTCCACAGAGGTAGGTAGATACTAGAAAATTGAAAATTCCAAGCTTAATTCTGGGTAGAACTTTTTTGCGAAAGGGGCTGCTCGGATTCAAGGAAGTGGTCGGATGTGAGGAAATGGGAAGTGGGTTATTTTTTCCTTTTGAAAAATGAGAATTTGTGTGTTTTTTTTCGGTATTTGGTTGAAGTTGGGAAATGAATATGGAAAAGCATATTGTGTTTTTTTCGATATTTAGTTAGTAATGTGGATGTAAAAGTGGAAGTGGAAAGGTCGCCCACAAAGTTGGCCGTAAAATAATGTTAAAATAAAAAATAATTATGAAAAAATTGAATTATAATTAGAATGCAAGTAAAATTTACATGACCACAAAATAACTGTTTTGAGTTACACCTTATTACAAATGAGATTTACATGACTACAAAATTAACTGTAGTATCCTACAAGTGAGGAAATGACTGTGTAAAAGGGAAAAGAGAAAATGAAAAAGCGATTTTTCATTTTTCTTTTCCGATATTTGAATGGACAACGGAAGTGGAAATGACACTTCCTACTTTCTCACTTCCGCCCACTTCCTTGAAGCCAAACACACAGTGAGGGTGGACATAATGTCCCCTACATTATATTAACAAGTATTTAGTGAAACAGGAGAGTAATAGTACATACAGAAGCCACCAACCAGCCTGAACCACATATGGTATTGGGCGATAAAAACAAGCCCCAACCGCAACCAGTTTCAGACCATATACAAAAAAAAGAACCAAAGAAACTATTAGATACCCTTATCTTACTACTTGCTTATATACCTTTATCTTACTACTCACTTTCTTATCTAACTACCCTTTCTCTTCTCTTGTATTTATATATTGATGAATTGCTTTGTGAATAATATACAGAAATTTTCTTCTTCTCCAAAATTATCATGATATCAGAGCCTTTCAAAATTCTTTGTTGATCGAAGTTCTCTCAGTATTCTCAAGTTTGTGCTGGGCCGCGCTCGCATAGCGTTTGCCTAGCGCATGGTCATTTTCACCTTTTGTGACATCAAAGCTTTCCTCGTCATCATCGCCACGTGCCTTGGATCTCACCATTCTCTCGGATCTCTCCCTCTCGGATCTCAGATCTTACCGTCGTTGCTCGCCTCGTAGCTCGTCATCCTCACAAATTGCTGCACAATATACAAAGTCGAGTTCCCGTGAGCTCTTCTATCTCTGTGCTCGTTCATTTTGCATGCGTCATCGGTTATCGCCTCTGCGCTGCGTGATAGACTCTGCCCGCATCTCGTCTCGTTGTTGACATCCAGCTCTCGTTCGTCGACATCCTTATCTTGTATGCACGTGTCACCCGTCGTCGCCTTTGTCCTATGCAGCCGCTACGTCATCTCGTCCCGATCTCGATCACTAAGACACAGACCTGTCATCAGTTTCGCGCAGTCTTTTCCAAACTCTCGATGTTTAATTCACTGTGAGTTTGGGGATGTTAGATGCCCTTATCTTACTCCTCGCTTAGATACCCTATCTTACTACTCGCTTTCTTATCTAACTACTATCGCTTCTCTTGTATGTATATATTTATGTAATTGTTTTATAAATAATATACATAATTTTTCTCCTTCTCCAAAATTATCAGGAATAGCTGCTACCCTCATGTGAATGTTTCCATGTTCGCCAAGTGATTTGTGTCTTACATGGGAATGCTTTGATGCGATCCTTTTATTTCATATACGAGCTAGCTAGACTTGGGATTGTGGTAGGGTGACAATAGAGAATTCAGGAGTACTTTCTGAATGAATCAGATAAATTCTTGGGGATGTTTGCCCCCAGTGAGCAACCTAAGTGGAAGGTTAAAAAGAAGAAAGACAAGGCGATCCGGCAGGGATGATCGGTTGAATAGGGGTTTCTTCTTTTTGAAGGAGAATTCCGCTGAGGAGAATTACGGCCAGGGGCTGTAGGCTGTCCAAAAATCATTGAAGACAAGTCATCAAAAAGTAGAATTCAAACTCCAGATGTAAGGCTAATCATTGTCACCAGCGCAGCACCAAGACGCGAAGGTTGAAACCCGCGTCTCAACATCACTACAATGACCAAGACGCGGAGCATGAAAACCGCATCTCAGCATCATTGCAGTACCAAGACGTAGAGCCCAAAGCCCGCGTGAAGCTTGACGCAGAATTTGAAGCTCGTGTTTCTCAAGCATCACCTCAATAGCAAAACGCGAGGCCTAAAGTCCGCGTCTCGGTTATAACTGTCCTCATTACTGGGTCAATTACTGCCCACGTAATGAAGGAGTTAACCCCAATTATGAAGTATTTTTAGGGGACACTTTTACCCCCCTGAAACCTCTATAAATAGCCCAGTTTGCTATGGAAGGTGGGTCGGAAGGATTTTTGGTCAGAAGAACTTTGGTTGTAAGCCGTAGAAGGACCAAGATCTCTAACTAAAAGAAAGAGAGAGTTCAACTCTTCTAACAACTTGCTGCGTACAAGTTTGTTTTTGCCTACAGTTTCTTTGAGATTCTTATTGGACAGAGCTGTGTAACTTATTCACCATCCAAAGAGAGACTCAAGAGGTCCTGATATTCACCCGGTCAACGGAAAATAAGATTCACTTTTCATCGTCACATCAAGAACCCGGCATTAAATAAAAGGGAGATTTGAGCTTGAATATCTCTCCTTTCTTGTAAAAGGATAATTAATCCGTTGTAATTTTCTTTACAATTAGATAAAGAATTTACACCTCGATCTTCAATTTTTCCCCACCAAACAGGGGCGGGCGGAAGAGATGTGACAGCTGAAGTGGTTTAGATCTTCTAGGGTCGCGTCAAGTGAGAAAGAGGTTGGCAGTTTGCATCAGAGGAGAGTACAATGGGTCTGATCAGACTTCGCTCTGCAGTGTCAGAAAAGTTATGTGAGCGTCTGAAGACTTCGTAAAGCCGTTGTGAAGATATTTGGATGTCAGTGATCTCCTGTTTGAATTGGAAGGATCAATTTTGTATATTTTATAACTTTGTAATCTTTCTTTTTCTTTTAAAGAGTTTCATTAAATTTTTATTAATGAAACGCCGGGGGTTTTCACGGCCTCGCGATATTTTCTCAAAAAAAAGACAATAGATATTAATAGGAGGTAAGCCACACATAAGCGGCATATTGAGACTCCTTGATTCAGGCAACTCATGAGATATTCTTTGCATCAAGTTTTCCTATAATCCGTAAAAACTATATGGACGGTTTCAATGTTCTTGTTCATTGCAACATAAATTACTTTTAGTGATGATATAAGAATTGCAAGATTTAAACCCACCACTTGTAGATTTTAAATATTCCAAATTGTAGAAAATATTTGTTATTTAGTGCAGTTAGGCCTTGCAGTTTCAACGATCGGAAGATGTTACCATATTATTATGTATGTCCAGCCTACACAATGGTGTATTGTTCTGGGTGCAACATAAGTGACAATGTGGCATCAGAAGTGCATAATCTCCTTGTGTCGCTTGAAGAAACAACTGTTTTGATTTGAACTGGGATATTACCACCATATTGATGTTTAGCATGCGATATGTTGGTTCCTATGTGTAATGTAAGCACTTGTGTTATGAAACCTTGTAGTGTTATACATAGGTATTGATTGTATTTTTAAGAATCTGCATATTATGTCATGTCTACGTTAGTTTGATCGTGTTCGTGCAACATAGGTTTGATCACTGTTACAGTACAACTATTTGACAATGGGTCAATCTGTGTGCATGCTATGTGCACTATTGCAAGGAATGAATCAATTAGTTGTAGTGATAAGTAAAGATGATAAGGGTTTCAGGCCTTAGACCCATTAGTCTTCTGAATGGATCTTTCAAGATTATCTTAAAAATCCTGGCCAATAGATTAGGCCCACTTCTGGATGGTTTGGTTGACCAAGCTCAAAGTGGTTTCATCAGAGGTTACAACATCCATGAAAGTGTGGCCACGGCTTATGAGTTAATTTTTCAAGAGCAAGCATTCCCGAGAGAAGGGTTTTCTTCTAAAATTAGACTTCGAAAAGGCTTATGATTCGGTATCATGAGATGGTGTGATGGAAGCCCTTAGAATCAAAGGGTTTGCACAAAGATGGATTGACTGGATGAGTACCTGTGTCTATAGTGACAAGTCGTGTGTACTGCTAAACAGTAGTCTGGGGAAAGAAATTTGTTGTCGTAGAGGTTTCTCTACTGATTTTCACACTGGTGGCAGATGTTCTATCGATGATGAACAATAGAGGAAGGGAGCAACCAAGGAGAACGGAAACCACAACCATGGACAAAGGCACAAGCTGTACAGACGAACCTCAATGACAAAGGAGCTGGCGTGTAAATAAAAAAGATTTTATACCATTCTTTTTTGATATATTGTTAGTATCATATGGTGAAGGGCAAAAGATATACGTATATGTATGAATTGTAAAAGTTTATAAATTCACCAATTGTGAATTGTGTTTAGTTGTGCAAATAGGTGAGTTTTGTACTAATTCAGTTTAGTCGGTTAACAAACTTCAATAAAGTGGGGATGGTTTTGAGTAAAATCAATCAAATTAACCTTACTATAGTTATTTTGTGATTATAACTTTGTTAACCTTACTTTTTCTAGCTCAATTTTTTAACTGAATTTGTTCCTCGCCGTATAACTAGTTAGCATGCATGATTATGACTGAAGGCAGAGGATATGATTCAAATGCAAGAATATGTTCTCCTGCAATATGTTCATGTTGTTAATTTATACTTGATCTTATTTGTGCTTAGGGGCCTAACTACAATTTTAATTGTTTTAGAGTATGGGTAGGAGACTGAAAACAGTAACTTGTTTCAGTTTTGCTCTTGGCTAGTTCTCTGGCATTGAAATGATTCAGTGAATACTTCTGAAGCCGAAACTGAGACACATGCACACACGTTGATAACTACTTTTGATTCACAAAGAATATATTCAAGTATCAGTTATGTCCATCCTCGTCATGAAATTTAAATTAGACGAGTTCAGATGACAAATTCTCTTTGCTTGCAATGCAAGTCTTTTTTTTTTTCCTTGCACAAAGCAACAAGCATATATAGAAGAAGAGAAGTAGTGGAATGAGATGAGTTCCTTCTAAAGGCCATCTTATTCTTTTTCAAGAATTTATATGGTCCCCCAATTTTAAGCTAGAGCCAGTAACAGAGGCCCTTGCGCACGATATCATCCAATAGGAGAGACTTGACTAGTTCATACCCAAGATTAAAAAGTGTATATTCCTAATTTTTATTATGTTTCTAAATGAAGATGGAAAATTTTACATTAAATAAAACAAAGTGAGAAAGGGAAAGCTTTGTTATAGATATTAAGCAATAAACATCAGCATCAGGAGAAGACACAATGAGTTCCTGCAAGTTTATCAGAAATTTTAGCTATGCTGTCTTTTAGAATGAGAAGTTTCCAATTAGAGAATGATTGAAGTATTGAGAGGATATGCGACACTAAAATTGAAATTGAAAAGGAATAACAAAAGAAAAATGTGCGGAAACAAAAGCCAATTTGCTAACAAAGTACCCCAAGCTAATAAGCTAGAAGAGCACTCTTCTTTTCAAATGGATAAGGTGGTCAACTTATTTTTTTCTTCAGCACAAAGAATTACATCAAAATAGGACATAACAAATTTCCACAAACAAATAAATAAGATGTATCAATATGCACAAAATCTTCTTCAATTTCCATTCCCTTGATTGTTCCCATCAACAGCTTGTGGACTTTCCATGTATGTTGTCAAGAATTGCAATCACACCAACAACAAAGGCCTACAGATCTCACTCTGTATTTCTGGATATTTTGATGGTGTGTGAATAGCTTATCTGTGTGGTTTTCTGTCAAACAGAAAAAAGAGGAAGCGCATATCCTCTAGCATGTGAGAGTGGCTATAGTATTTTCTGTATCTTTACAGTTTTGTTAGTTTCCATTTCCTGGACATCTGTACCTTGTGATACTACTAAAATTCACTGTTCTTACGTTGCAAGACAAAATGTGGCTTGATTATACTTATTAGAACTCATTTATGCTAAGAAATTTGTAGGAGTTTAAACTCTTATTTGTCTGCAATCGAAGGTTTTGCATTACCTGATTTCCTTGTGAATGTCATGTAGCAGAACTCAGACAATCTAGCAGCTGTTATGTGTCTATACTAGGATAATAAACTTGATATGAACTAGCCACGGTGAAACTTTGAAATTTGAGCTCTCTTTGCTGGTTTCCATCACCAAATCAAATCCATTTTCTATAGGCAACTTATTGACAGCTAGGGTTAGTTTCCACACTCATTTTTTATAATCATTTTCTGAATGGACATGACATTGATCTATGTGATCTGTTATTGTAGTTCCATTGTCATTAACTCATTAATTTGATCACTTTAATTACACAACAGAGACATACTGTGAAGGTGATAATATTATCTGTCTTGTGCCAGTAAGGTAATGGTAAGCTATACACCCTAGATATCAATTGCATGCTAGAGAAATCGAATAAGTGGCCACATCCCATATGTCGTGAGGAAACATTCAAACCAAAGAATTGGTCGTCTGATGATGCGAACAGCTCTCTATTGTTTCTTTTATAAAATCACTGTGCATAAATTATAGAAGACAAATTCACTTCATGACAACAGTTTGAGTTGGACGAGCAGTACAACTGATTTTTCTTCTTAAGTTTTACCAAATGGAAATGTCAGAAGCCTTCAAACTCATAGAGTACTATTCAGCTCACTAAATGGAAGGCATAAGCCTTTCTTCTTCACCCTAGTAAAATTCATCCATGTTTCCAAAGCCACAAATGGAATAGGTCTCCATTTTCCACAGAGGTAGGTAGATACTAGAAAATTGAAAATTCCAAGCTTAATTCTGGGTAGAACTTTTTTGCGAAAGGGGCTGCTCGGATTCAAGGAAGTGGTCGGATGTGAGGAAATGGGAAGTGGGTTATTTTTTCCTTTTGAAAAATGAGAATTTGTGTGTTTTTTTTCGGTATTTGGTTGAAGTTGGGAAATGAATATGGAAAAGCATATTGTGTTTTTTTCGATATTTAGTTAGTAATGTGGATGTAAAAGTGGAAGTGGAAAGGTCGCCCACAAAGTTGGCCGTAAAATAATGTTAAAATAAAAAATAATTATGAAAAAAATTGAATTATAATTAGAATGCAAGTAAAATTTACATGACCACAAAATAACTGTTTTGAGTTACACCTTATTACAAATGAGATTTACATGACTACAAAATTAACTGTAGTATCCTACAAGTGAGGAAATGACTGTGTAAAAGGGAAAAGAGAAAATGAAAAAGCGATTTTTCATTTTTCTTTTCCGATATTTGAATGGACAACGGAAGTGGAAATGACACTTCCTACTTTCTCACTTCCGCCCACTTCCTTGAAGCCAAACACACAGTGAGGGTGGACATAATGTCCCCTACATTATATTAACAAGTATTTAGTGAAACAGGAGAGTAATAGTACATACAGAAGCCACCAACCAGCCTGAACCACATATGGTATTGGGCGATAAAAACAAGCCCCAACCGCAACCAGTTTCAGACCATATACAAAAAAAAGAACCAAAGAAACTATTAGATACCCTTATCTTACTACTTGCTTATATACCTTTATCTTACTACTCACTTTCTTATCTAACTACCCTTTCTCTTCTCTTGTATTTATATATTGATGAATTGCTTTGTGAATAATATACAGAAATTTTCTTCTTCTCCAAAATTATCATGATATCAGAGCCTTTCAAAATTCTTTGTTGATCGAAGTTCTCTCAGTATTCTCAAGTTTGTGCTGGGCCGCGCTCGCATAGCGTTTGCCTAGCGCATGGTCATTTTCACCTTTTGTGACATCAAAGCTTTCCTCGTCATCATCGCCACGTGCCTTGGATCTCACCATTCTCTCGGATCTCTCCCTCTCGGATCTCAGATCTTACCGTCGTTGCTCGCCTCGTAGCTCGTCATCCTCACAAATTGCTGCACAATATACAAAGTCGAGTTCCCGTGAGCTCTTCTATCTCTGTGCTCGTTCATTTTGCATGCGTCATCGGTTATCGCCTCTGCGCTGCGTGATAGACTCTGCCCGCATCTCGTCTCGTTGTTGACATCCAGCTCTCGTTCGTCGACATCCTTATCTTGTATGCACGTGTCACCCGTCGTCGCCTTTGTCCTATGCAGCCGCTACGTCATCTCGTCCCGATCTCGATCACTAAGACACAGACCTGTCATCAGTTTCGCGCAGTCTTTTCCAAACTCTCGATGTTTAATTCACTGTGAGTTTGGGGATGTTAGATGCCCTTATCTTACTCCTCGCTTAGATACCCTATCTTACTACTCGCTTTCTTATCTAACTACTATCGCTTCTCTTGTATGTATATATTTATGTAATTGTTTTATAAATAATATACATAATTTTTCTCCTTCTCCAAAATTATCAGGAATAGCTGCTACCCTCATGTGAATGTTTCCATGTTCGCCAAGTGATTTGTGTCTTACATGGGAATGCTTTGATGCGATCCTTTTATTTCATATACGAGCTAGCTAGACTTGGGATTGTGGTAGGGTGACAATAGAGAATTCAGGAGTACTTTCTGAATGAATCAGATAAATTCTTGGGGATGTTTGCCCCCAGTGAGCAACCTAAGTGGAAGGTTAAAAAGAAGAAAGACAAGGCGATCCGGCAGGGATGATCGGTTGAATAGGGGTTTCTTCTTTTTGAAGGAGAATTCCGCTGAGGAGAATTACGGCCAGGGGCTGTAGGCTGTCCAAAAATCATTGAAGACAAGTCATCAAAAAGTAGAATTCAAACTCCAGATGTAAGGCTAATCATTGTCACCAGCGCAGCACCAAGACGCGAAGGTTGAAACCCGCGTCTCAACATCACTACAATGACCAAGACGCGGAGCATGAAAACCGCATCTCAGCATCATTGCAGTACCAAGACGTAGAGCCCAAAGCCCGCGTGAAGCTTGACGCAGAATTTGAAGCTCGTGTTTCTCAAGCATCACCTCAATAGCAAAACGCGAGGCCTAAAGTCCGCGTCTCGATTATAACTGTCCTCATTACTGGGTCAATTACTGCCCACGTAATGAAGGAGTTAACCCCAATTATGAAGTATTTTTAGGGGACACTTTTACCCCCCTGAAACCTCTATAAATAGCCCAGTTTGCTATGGAAGGTGGGTCGGAAGGATTTTTGGTCAGAAGAACTTTGGTTGTAAGCCGTAGAAGGACCAAGATCTCTAACTAAAAGAAAGAGAGAGTTCAACTCTTCTAACAACTTGCTGCGTACAAGTTTGTTTTTGCCTACAGTTTCTTTGAGATTCTTATTGGACAGAGCTGTGTAACTTATTCACCATCCAAAGAGAGACTCAAGAGGTCCTGATATTCACCCGGTCAACGAAAAATAAGATTCACTTTTCATCGTCACATCAAGAACCCGGCATTAAATAAAAGGGAGATTTGAGCTTGAATATCTCTCCTTTCTTGTAAAAGGATAATTAATCCGTTGTAATTTTCTTTACAATTAGATAAAGAATTTACACCTCGATCTTCAATTTTTCCCCACCAAACAGGGGCGGGCGGAAGAGATGTGACAGCTGAAGTGGTTTAGATCTTCTAGGGTCGCGTCAAGTGAGAAAGAGGTTGGCAGTTTGCATCAGAGGAGAGTACAATGGGTCTGATCAGACTTCGCTCTGCAGTGTCAGAAAAGTTATGTGAGCGTCTGAAGACTTCGTAAAGCCGTTGTGAAGATATTTGGATGTCAGTGATCTCCTGTTTGAATTGGAAGGATCAATTTTGTATATTTTATAACTTTGTAATCTTTCTTTTTCTTTTTAAAGAGTTTCATTAAATTTTTATTAATGAAACGCCGGGGGTTTTCACGGCCTCGCGATATTTTCTCAAAAAAAGACAATAGATATTAATAGGAGGTAAGCCACACATAAGCGGCATATTGAGACTCCTTGATTCAGGCAACTCATGAGATATTCTTTGCATCAAGTTTTCCTATAATCCGTAAAAACTATATGGACGGTTTCAATGTTCTTGTTCATTGCAACATAAATTACTTTTAGTGATGATATAAGAATTGCAAGATTTAAACCCACCACTTGTAGATTTTAAATATTCCAAATTGTAGAAAATATTTGTTATTTAGTGCAGTTAGGCCTTGCAGTTTCAACGATCGGAAGATGTTACCATATTATTATGTATGTCCAGCCTACACAATGGTGTATTGTTCTGGGTGCAACATAAGTGACAATGTGGCATCAGAAGTGCATAATCTCCTTGTGTCGCTTGAAGAAACAACTGTTTTGATTTGAACTGGGATATTACCACCATATTGATGTTTAGCATGCGATATGTTGGTTCCTATGTGTAATGTAAGCACTTGTGTTATGAAACCTTGTAGTGTTATACATAGGTATTGATTGTATTTTTAAGAATCTGCATATTATGTCATGTCTACGTTAGTTTGATCGTGTTCGTGCAACATAGGTTTGATCACTGTTACAGTACAACTATTTGACAATGGGTCAATCTGTGTGCATGCTATGTGCACTATTGCAAGGAATGAATCAATTAGTTGTAGTGATAAGTAAAGATGATAAGGGTTTCAGGCCTTAGACCCATTAGTCTTCTGAATGGATCTTTCAAGATTATCTTAAAAATCCTGGCCAATAGATTAGGCCCACTTCTGGATGGTTTGGTTGACCAAGCTCAAAGTGGTTTCATCAGAGGTTACAACATCCATGAAAGTGTGGCCACGGCTTATGAGTTAATTTTTCAAGAGCAAGCATTCCCGAGAGAAGGGTTTTCTTCTAAAATTAGACTTCGAAAAGGCTTATGATTCGGTATCATGAGATGGTGTGATGGAAGCCCTTAGAATCAAAGGGTTTGCACAAAGATGGATTGACTGGATGAGTACCTGTGTCTATAGTGACAAGTCGTGTGTACTGCTAAACAGTAGTCTGGGGAAAGAAATTTGTTGTCGTAGAGGTTTCTCTACTGATTTTCACACTGGTGGCAGATGTTCTATCGATGATGAACAATAGAGGAAGGGAGCAACCAAGGAGAACGGAAACCACAACCATGGACAAAGGCACAAGCTGTACAGACGAACCTCAATGACAAAGGAGCTGGCGTGTAAATAAAAAAGATTTTATACCATTCTTTTTTGATATATTGTTAGTATCATATGGTGAAGGGCAAAAGATATACGTATATGTATGAATTGTAAAAGTTTATAAATTCACCAATTGTGAATTGTGTTTAGTTGTGCAAATAGGTGAGTTTTGTACTAATTCAGTTTAGTCGGTTAACAAACTTCAATAAAGTGGGGATGGTTTTGAGTAAAATCAATCAAATTAACCTTACTATAGTTATTTTGTGATTATAACTTTGTTAACCTTACTTTTTCTAGCTCAATTTTTTAACTGAATTTGTTCCTCGCCGTATAACTAGTTAGCATGCATGATTATGACTGAAGGCAGAGGATATGATTCAAATGCAAGAATATGTTCTCCTGCAATATGTTCATGTTGTTAATTTATACTTGATCTTATTTGTGCTTAGGGGCCTAACTACAATTTTAATTGTTTTAGAGTATGGGTAGGAGACTGAAAACAGTAACTTGTTTCAGTTTTGCTCTTGGCTAGTTCTCTGGCATTGAAATGATTCAGTGAATACTTCTGAAGCCGAAACTGAGACACATGCACACACGTTGATAACTACTTTTGATTCACAAAGAATATATTCAAGTATCAGTTATGTCCATCCTCGTCATGAAATTTAAATTAGACGAGTTCAGATGACAAATTCTCTTTGCTTGCAATGCAAGTCTTTTTTTTTTTTCCTTGCACAAAGCAACAAGCATATATAGAAGAAGAGAAGTAGTGGAATGAGATGAGTTCCTTCTAAAGGCCATCTTATTCTTTTTCAAGAATTTATATGGTCCCCCAATTTTAAGCTAGAGCCAGTAACAGAGGCCCTTGCGCACGATATCATCCAATAGGAGAGACTTGACTAGTTCATACCCAAGATTAAAAAGTGTATATTCCTAATTTTTATTATGTTTCTAAATGAAGATGGAAAATTTTACATTAAATAAAACAAAGTGAGAAAGGGAAAGCTTTGTTATAGATATTAAGCAATAAACATCAGCATCAGGAGAAGACACAATGAGTTCCTGCAAGTTTATCAGAAATTTTAGCTATGCTGTCTTTTAGAATGAGAAGTTTCCAATTAGAGAATGATTGAAGTATTGAGAGGATATGCGACACTAAAATTGAAATTGAAAAGGAATAACAAAAGAAAAATGTGCGGAAACAAAAGCCAATTTGCTAACAAAGTACCCCAAGCTAATAAGCTAGCAGAGCACTCTTCTTTTCAAATGGATAAGGTGGTCAACTTATTTTTATTTCTTCAGCACAAAGAACTGAAAAGAAATAACACAAAAAAAAAAAAAAAAAAAATGTGCGGAAACAAAAGCCAATTTGCTAACAAAGTACCCTAAGCTAATAAGCTAGAAGAGCACTCTTCTTTTCAAATGGATAAGGTGGTCAACTTATTTTTATTTCTTCAGCACAAAGAATTACATCAAAATAGGACACAACAAATTTCCACAAATAAATAAATAAGATGTATCAATATGCACAAAATCTTCTTCAATTTCCATTCCCTTGATTGTTCCCATCAACAGCTTGTGGACTTTTCATGTATGTTGTCAAGGATTCCAATCACACCAACAACAAAGGCCTATGGATCTCACTCTTTATTTCTGGATATTTTGATGGTATGTGGATAGCTTATCTGTGTGGTGTTCTGTCAATTAGAAAAAAGAGGAAGCGCAAATCCTCCAGCATGTGAGAGTGGCTACAGTATTTTCTGTATCTTTACGGTTTTGTTAGTTTTCATTTCCTGGACATCTGCACCTTGTGATACTACTAAAATTCACTGTTCTTACGTTGCAAGACAAAATGTGGCTTGATTATACTTATTAGAACTCATTTATGCTAAGAAATTTGTAGCAGTTTAAACTCTATTTGTCTGCAATCGAAGGTTTTGCATTACCTGAATTCCTTGTGAATATCATGTAGCAGAACTCAGACAATCTAGCAGCTGTTATGTGTCTATACTAGGATAATAAACTTGCTATGAACTAGCAACGATGAAACTTTGAAATTTGAGCTCTCTTTGCTGTTTTCCATCACCAAATCAAATCCATTTTCTATAGGCAACTTATTGACAGCTAGGGTTAGTTTCCACACTCATTATTTATAATCATTTTCTGAATGGACATGACATTGATCTATGTGATCTGTTATTATAGTTCCATTGTCATTAACTCATTAATTTGATCACTTTAATTACACAACAGAGACATACTGTGAAGGTGATAATATTATCTGTCTTGTGCCAGTAAGGTAATGGTAAGCTATACACCCTAGATATCAATTGCATGCTAGAGAAATAGAATAAGTTGCCACATCCCATATGTCGTGAGGAAACATTCAAACCAAAGAACTGGTCGTTTGATGATGCGAACAGCTCTCTATTGTTTCCTTTATAAAATCACTGTGCATAAATTATAGAAGACAAATTCACTTCATGACAACAGTTTGAGTTGGACGAGCAGTACAACTGATTTTTCTTCTTAAGTTTTACCAAATGGAAATGTCAGAAGCCTTCAAACTCATATAGAGTACTACTCAGCTCACTAAATGGAAGGCATAAGTCTTTCTTCTTCACCCTAGTAAAATTCATCCATGTTTCCAAAGCCACAAATGGAATAGGTCTCCATTTTCCACAGTGGTAGGTAGATACTAGAAAATTGAAAATTCCAAGCTTAATTCTGAGTAGAACTTTTTTGCGAAAGGAGCTGTTTGGATTCAAGGAAGTGGTCGGATGTGAGGAAATGGGAAGTGGGTTATTTTTTCTTTTTGAAAAATGAGAATTTGTGTGTGTTTTTTCTGGTATTTAGTTGAAAGTTGAGAAATGAATATGGAAAAACATATTGTGTTTTTTCGATATTTAGTTAGTAATGTGGATGTAAAAGTGGAAGTGGAAAGGTTGCCCACAAAGTTGGCCGTAAAATAATGTTAAAATAAAAAATAATTATGAAAAAAATTGAATTATAATTTGAATGCAAGTAAAATTTACACGATCACAAAATAACTATTTTGAGTTACACCTTATTACAAATGAGATTTACATGGCTACAAAATTAACTGTAGTATCCTAGAAGTGAGGAAATGACAGTGTAAAAGAAAAAAGAGAAAATGAAAAAGCGATTTTTCATTTTTCTTTTCCGGTGTTTGAATGGACAATGGAAGTGGAAATGACACTTCCTACTTTCTCACTTCCGCCCACTTCCTTGAAGCCAAACACGCAATGAGGGTGGACATAATGTCCCCTACATTATATTAACAAGTATTTAGTGAAACAGGAGAGTAATAGTACATACAGAAGCCACCAACCAGCCTGAACCACATATGGTATTGGGCGATAAAAACAAGCCCCAACCACAATCAGTTTCAGACCATATACAAAAAAAAGAACCAAAGAAACTATTAGATACCCTTATCTTACTACTTGCTTATATACCCTTATCTTACTACTCACTTTCTTATCTAACTACCCTCTCTCTTTTCTTGTATTTATATATTGATGAATTGCTTTGTGAATAATATACAGAAATTTTCTCCTTCTCCAAAATTATCATGATATCAGAGCCTTTCAAAATTCTTTGCTGATCGAAGTTCTCTCAGTATTCTCAAGTTTGTGCTGGGCCGCGCTCGCATAGCGTTTGCCTAGCGCATGGTCATTTTCACCTTTTGTGATATCAAAGCTTTCCTCGTCATCTTCATCATCGCCACATGCCTCGGATCTCGCCATTCTCTCGGATCTCTCCCTCTCGGATCTCAAATCTTACCGTCGTTGCTCGCCTCGTAGCTCGTCGTCCTCACAAATTGCCGCACAATATACAAAGTCGAGTTCCCGTGAGCTTTTCTATCTCTGTGCTCGTTCATTTTGCATGCGTCATCAGTTATCGCCTCTGCGCTGCGTGATCGACTCTGCCCGCATCTCGTCTCATTGTCGACATTCAGTTCTCGTTCGTCGACATCCTTATCCTGTATGCACGTGTCACCCGTCGTCGCCTTTGTCCTATGCAGCTGCTACGTCATCTCGTCCCGATCTTGATCACTAAGACACAGACCTGTCATCAGTTTCACGCAGTCTTATCCAAACTCTCGATGTTTAATTCACTGTGAGTTTGGGGATGTTAGATGCCCTTATCTTACTACTCGCTTAGATACCCTTATCTTACTACTCGCTTTCTTAGCTAACTACTATCGCTTCTCTTGTATGTATATATTTATGTAATTGTTTTATAAATAATATACATAATTTTTCTCCTTCTCCAAAATTATCAGGAACAACTGCTACCCTCATGTGAATGTTTCCATGTTTGCCAAGTGATTTGTGTCTTACATGGGAATGCTTTGTCTTACATGGGAATGCTTTGATGCGATCCTTTTATTTCATATACGAGCTAGCTAGACTTGGGATTGTGGTAGGATGACAATAGAGAATTCAGGAGTACTTTCTGAATGAATCAGATAAATTCTTAGGGATGTTTGCCCCAGTGAGCAACCTAAGTGGAAGGTTAAAAAGAAGAAAAACAAGGCGATCCGGAAGGGATGATCGGTTGAATAGGGGTTTCTTCTTTTTGAAGGAGAATTCCGCAGAGGAAATTACGGCCAGGAGCTGTAGGCTGTCCAAAAATTATTGAAGACAAGTCATTAAAAGGATGAATCCAAACTCCAGACGCAAGGCTAATCATCACCATCAGCGCAGCACCAAGACGCGAGGGTTGAAACCCGCGTCTCAACATCACTACAATGACCAAGATGCGGAGCATGAAAATCGCATCTCAGCATCATTGTAGTACCAAGACGTGAGCCCAAAGCCCGCGTGAAGCTTGACGCAGAATTTGAAGCTCGCGTTTCTCAAGCATCACCTCAATAGCAAAACGCGAGGCCTAAAACCCGCGTCTCGGTTATAACTGTCCTCATTACTGGGTCAATTACTGCCCACGTAATGAAGGAGTTAAGCCCAATTATGAAGTATTTATAAGGGACACTTTTACCCCTTAAAATCTCTATAAATAGCCCAGTTTGCTATGGAAGGTGGGTCGGAAGGATTTTTGGTCAGAAGAACTTTGGTTGTAAGCCATAGAAGGACCAAGATCTCTAACTAAAAGAAAAAGAGTTCAACTCTTCTAACAACTTGCTGCGTACAAGTTTGTTTTTGCCTACAGTTTCTTTGAGATTCTTATTGGACAGAAGCTGTGTAACTTCATTCACCATCCAAAGAGAGGATTCTCAAGAGGTCCTGATATTCACCCGGTCAACGAAAAATAAGATTCACTTTCCATCGCCACATCAAGAACCCGGCATTAAACAAAGGGGAGATTTGAGTTTGAATATCTCTTCTCTCTTGTAAAAGGATAATTAATCCGTTGTAATTTTCTTTACAATTAGATAAAGAATTTACACCTCGATCTTTAATTTTTCCCCACGCGGACGGAAGAGATGTGACAGCTGAAGTGGTTTAGATCTTCTAAGGCCGTGTCAAGTGAGAAAGAGGTTGGCAGTTTGCATCAGAGGAGAGTACAATGGGTCTGACCATACTTCACTCTGCAGTGTCAGAAAAGTTATGTGAGCGTCTGAAGACTTCGTAAAGCCGTTGTGAAGATATTTGGATGTCAGTGATCTCCTGTTTGAATTGGAAGGATCAATTTTGTATATTTTATAACTTTGTAACCTTTCTTTTTTTTTTTTAAAGAGTTTCATTAAATTTTTATTAATGAAACGCCGGGGGTTTTCACGGCCTCGCGGTATTTTCTAAAAAAAAAGACAATAGATAGTAATAGGAGGTAAGCCACACATAAGCGGCATATTGAGACTCCTTGATTCAGGCAACTCATGAGATATTCTTTGCATCAAGTTTTCCTATAATCCATAAAAACTATATGGACGGTTTCAATGTTCTTGTTCATTGCAACATAAATTACTTTTAGTGATAATATAAGAATTGCAAGATTTAAACCCACCACTTGTAGATTTTAAATATTCCAAATTGTAGAAAATATTTGTTATTTAGTGTAGTTAGGCCTTGTAGTTTCAACTATCGGAAGATGTTACCATATTATTATGTATGTCCAGCCTACACAATGGTGTATTGTTCTGGGTGCAACATAAGTGACATTGTGGCATCAGAAGTGCATAATCTCCTTGTGTCGCTTGAAGAAACAACTGTTTTGATTTGAACTGGGATATTACCACCATATTGATGTTTAGCATGCGATATGTTGGTTCCTATGTGTAATGTAAGCACTTGTGTTATGAAACCTTGTAGTGTTATACATAGGTATTGATTGTATTTTTAAGAATCTGCATATTATGTCATGTCTACGTTAGTTTGATCGTGTTCGTGCAACATAGGTTTGATCACTGTTACAGTACAACTATTTGACAATGGGTCAATCTGTGTGCATGCTATGTGCACTATTGCAAGGAATGAATCAATTAGTTGTAGTGATAAGTAAAGATGATAAGGGTTTCAGGCCTTAGACCCATTAGTCTTCTGAATGGATCTTTCAAGATTATCTTAAAAATCCTGGCCAATAGATTAGGTCCACTTCTGGATGGTTTGGTTAACCAAGCTCAAAGTGGTTTCATCAGATATTACAGCATCCATGAAAGTGTGGCCACGGCTTATGAGTTAATTTTTCAAGAGCAAGCATTCCCGAGAGAAGGGTTTTCTTCTAAAATTAGACTTCGAAAAGGCTTATGATTCGGTATCATGAGATGGTGTGATGGAAGCCCTTAGAATCAAAGGGTTTGCACAAAGATGGATTGACTGGATGAGTATCTGTGTCTATAGTGACAAGTCGTGTGTACTGCTAAACAGTAGTCTGGGGAAAGAAATTTGTTGTCGTAGAGGTTTCTCTACTGATTTTCACACTGGTGGCAGATGTTCTGTCGATGATGATCAATAGAGGAAGAGAGCAAGGCTTCCTATAAGGAGCGATACCCTTCTCCCCTTCTGGAGAGATCCCCATCTTACAATTGGTAGATGATGCTTATTTCTTTTGGAGGAAGGATATTGATGAAGCGTTTTCCCTCAAATGGATTCTTAATTGCTTTAAAGAATAACCTAGTTTGCCGATTAACCTTTGCAAAAGTTCCCTCCTTCCCTTGAGAGGTAGATCACAAATGACTACCCTATTAGCTTATATTTTTAATTATGTGGAGGAATTTTATCCCATTTGGTATCTAGTTGTACCTCTGAGACCTAGAAGGCCTAAGAGTTGGCTTCTTTTCATTAAGAAAATTGATAGAAGGCTGGCAAGGTGGAAGGGTAGAAGTTTGTCCCTAGGGGGCGCCTCACTCTCATCAATGCAGTGCTTTATTCCATCCCAATAATCTTATGTCCTTCTATGAGCTGCCTCAATGGGTCATAAAAAAGACTGCTACCTCGATGGGTCATAAAAAAGATTGACAGTCTTAGAAGAAACTTTTTACGACAAAGAGACATGGAGGGAACCAAATGATATCATCTTATTTCGTGGGAGCGAGTATGTAAGAAGAAAGAGTTCGATGGCCTTGGGGTGTTGAACCTTAGTGATATGAATAAGGCCCTATTGTGCAAGTGGTGGTGGAAGTTGTACTCCCACTCATTGGCCAAGCGGGCATCATTCATCCAGGCTTATAGACACAGAAAGAGGGTACGATTTGGAGGAGAAATCCTTAAGTCCAGACGGGTATCTTTCTTCTGGAAGGGTGTATCTAAAGTTGGAGAATTTCTACACATCAACACCTTGTGCATGTTAAGGAATGAGTAGAATGTTTGTCTCTGGAAAGACAACTGGGGCTCCAATGTACCTCTCAATATCGTTTCCCAAATCTCTTTACGGTGGTAGAAAATGAAAATGTCGTGGTGGCGAATTACTGGCAGAACAGACATCGGCATCCCCAAATTCTCTCTCACAGGCATATCATGGGTAATCAGCTCCAAGAGCTTTGCCACATACTGAACGAGAGTGGAGCACGTTTGTCTCAAGATCCAGACAAACAGATTTGAAGATGGGATACCTCAGAGGAATTTTTATAGCTTCGGCTTATAGACTCCCCTACTATGCTGGTGCAGGGATGCTAAGAGCATAATTGATCTGGAAGACTGCGGCACCACCTAAGGTAAAGGCTTTTCTCTGGTTAATGGCTAATGACGCCATTCTTACCAAAGAAAACCTCATCAAATATAATTATCTTATAGATGGTTTTTGCATTCGTTGTCAAGGGGAGATCTAATCCATGGAATATTTGTTTCTTTTGTGTCCATCCAGCAAGTGTATTTGGGAGGCGATCCTTGATGCATTTAAGATTATAACACCTCTAAAGCACAATAGTGACTGCTGGGCGGAATGGAGGATATAATATGTCAAAGGGAGATCACAGAAGACCTGGGACATGATTGTGGCTGCAACTTTGTGGTATATTTGTTTTAATAGGAATCGTTGCTTCCGTACTGGAGTAATGATTTTCAGTATGTTATTCATCACATTTTCTTTCTTGTTTCCTCTTAAGCAGGTACATTGGGTGGTAGGAACAAGATTCGCCTAGGATCGTGATTCCAGAACGAGAACGCACAAAATGCTACATGATTTGGGCCTCAATCGCTTTGGATGGATGGACTTTTGGAATCCCAAGGATCAGTATTTTGTCTTCTACTATAACCTACGACGGTTGTGTATGTTTTGTTGCTACTGCTTATGGGGAGATCCTATTTGTTTTTGTGTTTTGTATTGTCTTGCCGGATGTGGTTTATGTGGACAAGTTTCTTCCTCTGTTGAAAGTACTGATGGTATTATATTATTTTTTTAGTAGTTTCATTATCTACTAATTAATGAAGCGGGGTAGACTCTCACCTTTTCCTAAAAAAAAAAAAGACAATTCAACACTTTTCCTATCATTTTGGCATTTGCAAAGGTGCCTTCATAGAATAGATTGATTGTGTTAGATATTTAACCCTTTTTAACTTTAAAATTAAAATATGCAATAATTAAAACTTAACACAAATCAAATTAAATGTGTATCAATTATTAAACATGCAACAAAATTAAATAAAGAGAAAGATCGCTGGCCTGGGAGATGTAGTCGTGCGACGCACTGCCCTAAAAGACAGATGGTCGGTCTTCTCGTCCGAACGTCAAATTGGCCCCGTCAACTAGCGGTAAAGACTCCCCCGGAATCACCGGCACTTGGGCTCAAACGCTGGCACTTGGGCTCGAACGCTAGCACTAGGCCTCTGTTCAGATTCAGAACGGTTGCCCAAAAATAAAGAAAAGAGAAGAAAATTTAATTTAAGCTGAAGCCCTTCTCAGGAAGAGTAGGCCTCAAAAGAAATTTCAAAGAGAAAGAAGAGAAAATGAGAACTGTGAGTTGAGAACTGAACTAATGTTCTATTTATAGCCTTAGAACTCCAGTTATTGTAACAACTTTAACAGAAAATCTAAGCGGTTGAGATATTTTCTCAACTGATTTAGATCCTGAGATTTAGTCAAAGTTAACTTGGTAAAACAAAAATTTGAAATGAAAACTTTTCCTTTTATTTTAATTCATAATCCAACAGTCCCCCCCCAAAAGCTTGAGTTTCAGGGTAGACGGAATAAACAATACGATGTAAATAAATTAAAAATACAAGTTAGAAAACATAAAATATGAATAAGGTTGCAACCTCATATTGTGAATTCGGGGTAAATAGCTTGCAGTCTTGAATTTAACCTTAGTGAATTCAGCGCCACCTGAGAGACATAATGGACTACGCCTTGAATTAGGCCTCTTTAATCAGATATTGATGGAAAACACACATAGTAAGTCCTCATTTATTGAGCTAGCGGGTTGAGCATTAATAGCCATACTCACAGTAACTGACTCATGAGAGTTTCTAGGGGTCAGCCCTGCCCCCTCAACCGCGGCCATCACAGTTCCTCTCATGTAGGTAAGTCCTCCAAGTGTACTACAGCTGGTTAGTATACCCTCCACACTACATGCGTTGGACTTATTAAGAGTTTAACTCAACCTTACCTACATGTATTATAAGAGCATCGTCACCATAGAGAAGGGGTAGTAGTTACAATGCTACATATATGATATAAATATATCTGAGTCGATGCTCCACACGAGTATCACCAGTTCAGCTCGTTTCTACCACATTGAACCTCTTTCATGGAGCTAGCTCCTAATCAAGTAGGTTGGGTTCCCACTGTTGGTGAACTCTACTATGGGCTTAATCCAATCTCCCTCGATGAGTCTAGGATCACATTCCTAAAAAAACCCTCAGTCAGAATGATTTATGTTGTTCAGGGTCAAACAATGGCTTAACTACCGTTATTTCTCAAGTGGAGATAGTCAGAGGTTTAACTCTTCATAATCACATTATTATGACTTTTGACACCTTTTATTAGACCTATAAAGCCTTTGGGTAATTATCAGAATATTCTCCCATTTGAAATCATAAGATAGTTATAAAGTTTTCTTGTTGCTTTAGTTTCAAACGAACAAATTATACCATATGGTTTATGAGAAAGCATATATTCATTGCATTTGATTATTCCAGTATTTAAAATATATATGAATATACATATATTTAATTTGATAAAGAATAATCAAGATATAAAAATTATTTTAATACACACTTAGTGTCAAAGTTTATGTATTAACGTGTAATTCATATATATCTAAAATATAGTTTAAGCATATGTTTATAAAACTTTAAGACATATATATATATATACTAGAGGAAAATATTTATTATCCATTTTAATCACCCTATTAAAACATTGATGATGTCCCAAATTCGATTTTAGTATCTTATAAGATGGCTGCAAATTGGTTCCTTATCAGATGGAAGACATCCTAATTTGCATTACCATTTATATTCTTAATAGTATTTGATTTTCATCTTGGACAAATCATCATTGTCTTAATTTAGTGATTAGGATATAAAATTTAATTTTCCTATTTTTACAAATAATACATGCATATAATGTATGCAATATATATCTTTAGTTTTGAAAAGATGTCACATTTAAAATCTTCAAAGAAATTTTAAATGATTTTAAAAAATATTTACAATTAATAGTAAAAATTATAATATCCTTTTTGAAGATATAAAGTATTTAAAGAAAAGCTTAAGGTGCATGACTATGTAAGATGTAGTAGCAATTTTAAAATATTTAACTATATAACGATGCACTTATAATTTTAAATTTGAAATTTGACATAATATATATAATTTAATAATTAGTAAAATTTGAAGTTAATATTTTCACAACTTAATTTTCTCATAATTTTGTAATTGTTAAAATCATGAATATACTTAAATAGGAGATGTATAAATTTTTGACTGTTATGAATATGACTTTAATATAATAAATTAAATTTATGGACGATAATTTTAATTTGATATAATATCAATTATATCTTATTACATGAAAAATCATTAATGAAATAAAACAAAATATATAATTTTATCTCTTAGAAAGTGATAGATTATAATTTCAAAGATCAAACTGAAGTTTGAATCCCGAAGAGTCCAATATATTATATCATAAGAAAATCATTTATATTTTGACAACATAACTTTAATTGATCCCAAGTAGATTTGGATGAGGGCAAAGCTGTATATGGCTATGATCTTAATTAACATATACATCTATAAGAATTCAAATTATAAGAGTTAAGCTAGTAGAATCCCAGGTAGATAAAATTGTTGAAGGATCTATTCTCTATAAATTTTTATTATTTTTTTATCAAATTAACATGAAGAATTTTTCACTATATGCCCTACATGCCCCATAGACCAAAAGAAGAAGCACACCATGAATACAAAAAAAAAAATCTCAATGTTCTATATGAGCTGAGAGTTATTGGAATAGACCTCCATTTATCATTAAACAAAATAAACTTTTAGAATAGGATACCAAACATTTCACTGATTTGAGCCAACCAAAACAGAAAATGGCATGTATACCCATTAACAAAAAAACTCAAGTATCAAAAACAGTGGCATAACATATATACTTGAACTTTATACTGTGTTAATTGCTAAATTTATTTTCAGCATTTACGTAGGAAAAACAACTGCAGAAGAAAGTAATTAGGACTAAAGACATGAGAAGCATTTCTTTCTCCACAAATTGTCAGCTCCTTGAAGAAGAAATAAAACAATGACAATAAAGAGTGAGTGCTCTATTATTTATGGAATGGTCAAATTAGCAAGTCAAACAAAAGGAACATATTTATAACTGAAGAGTAAACAATGATTAAAGTATTACAAAGTCCTACTTGATAGATCCATATAGATTCTTCAGCTTGTTGGCAAGCTTTAAGTAAAGTCACATTAGTAAAATGTTACATATCAATGACATTAAATTAAGTAATATCATTTGTCTAAGCCTAATAAAGTAGTAATCTGTAACTAGATTCTACTTTTTCTTACTCATCAAATTATTATTCTAGCAAAGTAATTTAGCTGTCAAGTAACTTTGTCTGTATGTAGTACACAACTAGAAGATCTTCATATTGCCAAAGAGCAATATTCCCAATACATGAGAATTTATTATTACACTTAATGAGTATAAATTGTGAACAAACTACAGGCCTGTAAATGAAAACTATCCAAGGCTGAGGTATCAGTGATCTCAAATGAAAATAAGAATTGTCATATTTAACTCAGCTAAATAATTTTAGAAGGTAGAACATAAAAAGAAGCTCATTAGAAGTTAAAAAATGATCACTCTTTTCAAAATTCACGATCAAATAACAGTTTTGCAGGAATTTTATTAGGATAAAAACTTGTAGGAATCAGAATAAAAATTTTGTGAGAACTTTAATCGAGTAAAATTTTATAGGAACTGAACTCTAATTTTCAAAACAGATCTTTACAAGAACTCAATTAGTTTATTTTCTAGTAAAAGAAACAGATTAATTTTTAGTAAAAGAAACAGATTAAGATTAATTATATTACATGAACCAAATAAATGAATTAGTTATTGAGTAAAAGACAAGAATCAAACAATTAAAAATGATTTGATTTGTATGAAATCAATTATACAAATGTAAGGGTTGGGTTATTAATTGCTAGTTAATAGTAGAAATTATTTTTTAGAAATTAAAATAGTAAGAACTTGCGTTAATTTTTTGCAATAATTTTAATCACAAAATTTGCAAGAATCTATATAATAGTTTGTAAGAAAGATCTTAATCTGTTTAATTTGCGTGAAGCAGGGAATAGATTAAAGAAATTCTTTATAAGAATTAGTTAAATAATTAAGTACTCATAGGAATATAAAAATATGCTTGTACGAATTTAAATAATTATTCTATTGCATAAAATAAGTGTTTTACAAGAAGCAATGATTAATTAATTTGTATTCATTTTTCATCTTCTGGATGCAATTTCTCATTAAGCGTCATTTTAAATATTTTGATATGACTACAGCTTTGTCAAATATCTATGAAAAGACATCATGCACTAATAGAAAAGTAGCATAATGGATCAAACACATATGTAGGCACACAAACACCCACTTCTTGACACTTAGTTTTCCATCATACTCAAGAAATATTTGATAATTATTGAACACAATTAAACAACTTTTCATAAGTCCAAATCATTGTGAATGCATCTTTCCAAAAAGCATTGAAAGACATTGAAAGCTACCATTAAGTTGCACATTAATATTCAAATTAAATCTATCATACAGCTATAATTGCTCGTTCTAAGGCAGAATAAAAAAAGAAAGCCATGTATTGCTACATACATAACAGAGTAAATATCATTTACCATAACTATCATATAAGACGAACATCATCAAATAATATGACATAAAAGATGACAATCTGACCATAGGGATATTATTAGTGCATCATCGAATGAACTAAACGCAATGATTGATTATGTATAAGGAAAAAAGTGCATATGACACGAATTGCAACTAAACTTTTCTTGATATTATCTTCATCTTTAAGCTAGTGAGATTAATGATCATATATAAGATTCAAAGAATTACAAACTAAATAGATATAAGTTATAACTACTTAATTTTGTTTAGAAAATTTTCAAGTTTGAGAGTATTCATAAACCAATTAACTGCACTAAAAAGAAAAAATCACCAACAAATGGCTAAAAAGCGGGATGAATAAACTAAAAACAATTAAAAAGTATAGCAAAATGAATTTGCATAATGCGCCAGAAAATATAGCATATAACATAATTCACTGAAAGAATAAGAGGGAAAAAACAGTTCTACATCTAAAGTTATCTAACCAGAACTTAATTTGTCTTCTAGATTGTTGGATATTTAACCATTTTTTCTAACATGTAATAATTAAAACTTAACACAAATTAAATTAAATGTGCGTCAATTATTAAACATGCAACAAAATTAAATAAAGAGAAAGATCACTGGCCTAACTTAGCACAAATCAAATTAAATGTGTATCAATTATTAAACATGTAACAAAATTAAACAAAGAGAAAGATCGCTGGCCTGGGAGATGTAGTCATGCGACGCACTGCCCTAAAAGACAGATGGCCGGTCTTCTCGTCCGGACGTCGAATTGGCCCCGTCAACTAACGGTAAAGACTCTCCCAGAATTACCAGCACCTGGGCTCGAATGCTAGCACTTGCCCAAAAATAAAGAAAGGAGAAGAAAATTTAATTTAAGCTGAATCCCTTCTCACGAAGAGTAGGCCTCAAAAGAAATTTCAAAAAGAAAGAAGAGAAAATGAGAACTGTGAGTTGAAAACTGAACTAAGATTCTATTTATAGCCTTAAAACCCCAGTTGTTGTAACAACTTTAACAGAAAATCCAAACGGTTGAGATATATTCTCAACTGATTTAGATTCTGAGATTTAATCAAAATTGATTTGGTAAAATAAAAATTTGAAATGATAGTTTTTTCTTTTATTTTAATTCAAAATCCAACAGATTGTAGTATTGCTTGACTGAATTGGAATTTAAGTTGCATTGCAGTAGTTTGTCGAAAACTAGAAGAAGTATCTAATTCCCTGTTCATAGTGTGCCTGGACCGCGGCCTGATAGGATAGAAGCACATCTCTTTCTTGTCTGAGTCTGGTTGGCATCAATTACTTTCTCTGAAACTTTCAATTAGAACCAACCGATAGTGCTCACCAGCCAAGCAAGCTACTTGGACTTCACTTGCAATTCTATCATGCGTAGCACGCACAGGTTATTTGGAAGTACATGTGGGAAAATTGTGGGAAAGCTGTGGTGGGTTACTTTTGACTCTCAGTGCGCTGTCCCAAAAAAACCATGACTTTTGAAGCTTAAATTTCCAGTGACTCACAAGGTTGCATCAGATTATTGTCCTCTGCACTTGGAAGGAAGAATTAGTGCTCAGTTGAGATTGTGGGGAAATTGAAATATGGACCTATGTCCAACTTTTGTCTATTGTCTTTTTTTGCCCTCATCTTGTTGCCAACTTTGAAGAAGCTTGAGTTCAACTCGCCCCACGAGCAAATAATTGAGTCAAAATTAGACTGGATTTATCTGTTCAGTTTCAGATTCAAATTCTAGCATCTCTCACTCTACATAAAATCCATAATGCATTGGAGAAATAGAGAGGCTTGGTTTGAGGAAACTACTAAGAAACAGTCAGAAAATTTAGTGTACTCTTTAGAAGTTTTTTGTACTCTTTTAGAGTCAGCTGAAATTTTATGGTAATTTTCTAAAATTAAGTTAACTAAAGAGGTAAATCATGGTGATCAAATTTGAGAAATATTTCTACTCTGAAAGTTGTGATAATATGTGAATTGATACTTCGGCAAATTAGAAAATAGAAAAAAAAAATGGTAAATGATATAATTAGAATGGGATGCATGGTTGCATATACAATTTGCATGCGCTGCTGGTTTATGCAATCATGCTAATTATCATCATCTTACCTTCTTAGTAATAACCCTTATTTTAGGTCAGTGGCCATCAGCTAGGGATCTTTTACTTTTTGTTGTTGTTGGATCATTATCCATTTGGTTGTACATAGGTTTGGAGATCTTTTTGAAGGAGTATAATCCTTTTTGCTAATCTAGTTACGAGTTTAATCAGATTGTGTGTAAAGATAAAGAGTTAAAGATAAAGAGTTTGCTTTCCAATTCTTCACTTTACTACTTAATTTGGCATTGCAAGTGTTGATTCATCCTTCACACGCGCGCTCACAATATCAAGTAAAGATGAGGAGTTCAATTTGCTTTCTACTTACTGCTACAAAAGACTGACTGTAAGTTTCCTAATGTTGCATGCAACACGTGTGCATGGCACATGAACTAATTTAACCACGTGATGAAACAACTCTCTAGAACTCTTGCAATTAAGCAACACTTAGGGGCTGATTGTTTTGCAACATGAGACATGAAGAGAGAGGAAGAAAAAGGAGATGGCCAATCAAGCCTTGACATGTGACAGGGAGAGAAGGAAGGGGCTGATTGTTTGCTGAAGGAAGAGCTTGCTCTTCCTCTAGCTGACAGTTGATGTGGCTGATGAGGGGATTCTTCCCCTCATTTTGCCTGCGGATGAGAGATGGGGCACATGGAAATAGGCACTTAAGAGAGAGTGGAGAGGAGAGAGAGCGTCAGTACAGGATTTTTTTTAGGTTTTTGAGTTTTTGGGTTTTTTTTTTTTTGCCTCTTCCTTTCTTCCCTTCTTCCCCAAACCAAACCCTAATGAAAAAGAGGGGAAGAAACCCTTCCTCTCTTTCATTTTGCTCTTCCCCTCCCTAACCTAATCCTCTCTTCCTCTCTCTTCTGTTACCCAATCAAGCCCTTAAAACATGAGAATGCCCTTTATTTATCAAATTTAATGTGTTGCTAACTAAAACACAAAAAATAAATAAAAAATAGAAAAAGAGGAATCAGGGAGTGAAGGATCCAACAGAATGAAGAGAGTAAATAAAGAAAGAATCTAAGTTAGAGCCGTTAAAGAAACCGTTGGCAACCTTAAAAAAAACCTAGGAACTTGATTAGGTCCAAAACCATGGTCAAGTTCAAAGTGAGTGCTTTCAAGAATTAGGACAAAAAATAATAAATAAAGTTGAGATTATTGACTCTACCACAAATATATCAAGCCGTCCTAAATTGAATATGTTTCTAAAGTCTCTTCACATAACCAATTTGCATAAAATTAAAGGATACACGGGAAAATTGCTATTAAAACGTCAGGGAGTCTGAAGTGTGTCAAAAACTCTCTTAAACTTACATATGTGCTAAAAAGTTTCTCAATATCAGTATTTAAACTTTTAAGTCTTATTTATGCTGGTTGTATGAACATCGATCAATATGAACGGTTAAAAATTCAAAATACACTTCTGTCAAATCTGTCTTTTGTGTACGGTTTTAATAAAGAAAGAGAGGTAGGAAGGGAGGGAGGAAGAAGAAGAAGAGCGATCTTCGTGAAAATCTAACGAGCCTAGTGAGCTCCCCGAGCTTCGGTGAGCCTAATAAGCTCTGACAAGTCCCCGATTTCCCCGATCTGTGAAGATCGCAGCAGTCCCGGCAATTCTCCATGAAAATCGCAACAACTCTGGCGATCTCTATGAAGATCACATAAGCTCTGGTGAGATTCACCCTCGAGCTACCCCTGACCGCAACTCCATTTGTAGATGGATGTAGACAAAATTGAATATAGTGGACAAATGTAATTTGTTTATTATTTGGATTTATTTGAATTTTTTGATGTATTTTTTTTTTGAGATTTATTTGAGGCTTGATTGAAGTAGGTTTATTAAGATTTATTGAATTGTAATTTTATTGAGATTTTTTTTGAAATTTACTCAATTTTATGACAATCTTGTTGGTACTTGTGATTAATTTTTAATCTAAAACATAGACAAATTTGTGATGGACTTGCTGAATTTGAGAATATTAATTTGGGTGTGATGAAATTTTTATTTGTACTGAATTTGTGATATAAAAAAGAGCGGAAAAAATTGTGGATCATATTATCCACTTTTGAGTTTTTCTGTCCACATATCAAAAAATTTGTCCACTTTCTTAACTTTCTATCCACCATTATCCACTATTAAAGGGTGAGACGGAAATGTTTAAAAGTATACAACAATTGACGAAAGTGGACATAAAAAGAGAAAGTTGCATAGAAATTGACGAAGGTGAAAAGAAATATCATCTTTACTCTCTTTCTATTCACCTTCGTCAATTTATGTTCAATTTCCTCTTTTATGTCTATTTTACTCTCTTTCTATCTAGCTTCGTAAATTTATATCCAATTTTCTCTTTTTATGTTCACCTTATTCTTTTTTTATTCACATTCATTAATTTATGTCCAACTTTCTCTGTTTTTGTCCATCTTATTTTTTTTTGTCCACCTTCGTCAATTTTTATCCAACTTTCTTCTTTTCTGTCCACTTTCGTCAATTATTGTCTACCTTATACATTTCTGTTTAACTTTTTAATGGTGGACAGAAAGATAAGAAAATGGGCAAATTTTTCAATAAGTGGACAGAAAAATTCTAAAGTGGACAGTATGATTCACAATTTTTGTCCTCTTTTTTTTATATCACAAACTTAAAAGTGGAAATATGCCTCTGAGATATAAATTTGTGATGGATTTATAATAAATAAATTCATCCTCTTCCGCTTGTGAGATTGTCCCACCGCCTCCAAGCTTGAAAAATTATATTAGTTTTTAGTATAATATAAATAAGACTTTTTATGTCCGTCTTAATATCTTTCTATCTACTTTCGTCAATTTCTGTCCAGCTTTCTCCTTTTATGTCCGCTTTAGTCTCTTTCTGTTCATCTTCATCAAGTTCTGTCCAACTTCTTTTTTTATATCCACCTTACTCTCTGTGTTCACTTTCATCAATTTCTGCTGAACTTTCTCTTTTTATGTCCACTTTACTCAATTTCTGTCCTCCTTTGTCAATTTTTGTCCAACTTCTTTCTTTACTACCCACCTTACTCCCTTTTTATTCACTTTCATCAATTTCTGTCTAATTTTTTCTTTTAAGTCCACTTTAGGAATGAGCAATGAATCGGTTAAACTGACGAGCCGAATCGCACCGAATCGATCGGTTTGGTGCGGTTTTAGAAAGAGTTCGATTCAATTCCAATTTTTTAGATTTCGGTAAACCGAACCGAACTTTCTCTCTCTCCCCTCTCAACTGATCTCTCTCTCTCTCTCTCTCTCTCTTCCTCTCTCTTTGATCCCCTTCTGATTCCCCCATCCTTACCGGTCTTCGCCGTCCCCCTCCTCCCGCCAACCTCCCCGCTTCCCACTCCTCCTCCGACCTCCCGCCGACCTCCCCCTCCTCCAAACCAAACCGAAAATATCGGTTCGATTTCGGTTTAGGATCCAATTCAGTGCGATGTGGTTTTGGATTTTGGACAAAATCCGCACCGCGCCACACCGATGCTCACCCATACTTTTGTCAACTGCTGTCTACTTTTATACATTTTTGTTCAACTTTTTAGCAGTGGAGAGAAAGTTAAGAAAGTGGACAAATTATTCAATATGTGGACAAAAAAACTCAAAACTGGACAGTATGGTTCACATTTTTTTTGTCTTCTTTTCTTGATATCACAAACTCAAAAGTGGACAGTATGCCCCCGAGTTATAAATTTTTGATGAATTTTTAATAAATAAATTCATTTGCCTCCGAGCTTTCACCTCCAAGATTGACCCACTGCCTTCAAACTGAACAAATTATATTAATTTTTAGTATAATATATATATATATTTAAATTAATAAGTAAAAGATAAACAAATAAATAAGTGAAAATAAATAAATATTTTTATGTTAAATGATTTTATATTTTATAAACAATAAAGATTAAATGATTTTATAAAACAACTCATTAATTACTTTTTGTTTTTCATTTATTTTTATTTTTCGAATACTTAAATAAAAATATAAACATTTTGGTTAACTTAACAAAAAATTTTAAGTGGACAAATAATAATTGAAGTTGATAACAAAACAATTACTCTAAGAATTTTGAAATGAAGAAAGAACGTCATATGAGCCAATTAAAGTAAGGGCGATAGCGTACAAAGCAAAAATAAAACAACACCTGTATTGACATGTGGGGGAGACAAACACCTGCGTACAAAAGATTTTTTGAACGCTTGCAAACTTCAGAGTTGGAGACCTAACAACATTTTTCTTAATATTAAAACTTAAACTGTCCGCTCAAAAGTGATTTATCTTTTTTTTTTTTTAATGGTGAGGAGAATAAAAAACTAATTTTTGTCTTATTGATTGGTGTATGATTGTTTAAATAGTACACGTCTACTACAATTTAAAATGTGTTCAAAAAGGGAGGAGATGATCCAGAGGGGGAATCTAAAATATCCCTAGAACAGACAAAGGATTTGAATTTTTTTTTTTTCCCTTTAAAAGTTTTATTTCTGGTAAATGTATAGGCAAGTCCATTCAACTTATTACATCCATGCGCGTAGAAAGTATTACCATGTATTAATGTCAACTTGTTATATTTATAATCTCAACTATTATAATGTAAACTCTTTTTCAAATTGAATTTGATCTCATATTAAGCTCGGTGGTCTCATTTTTGAAAAAATATTAACTATTATCATTTAAAATTATTTATTGTATTGTTTTGAAGAAAGTAAGTCATACGAAAATTAAAGTTGTCTAAATGCATCAGTTTGGAGAATTAGAGTCAATACATCTGCTTAAAGATAATGATAAAAATAATTTACATCATGATGTCTGGAAATTCTTGCCTGTGAAATCTCGAGTTCCAAACAAGAGGATTTAGGTTAGGCTGGAAGATCTATTGGCTTCACTCACAACCATATTATCCAAAAAGATGTTGCATGATTGATCTCATTTGGTGGAATTTGATTTGATCTCCAGTCATTCGAAAGAGAGCCAAAATTCTCATCCTTTGTGGTCATTGGAGTTTTAAAACGTCACTATTCTCGAAAGTTAAATTTATCTCGTATCATGTATATCTCGATGTTCGATAAAGAGAAAAATATAAGATGAAAATAAAAAGAGATGGAACTGTCAGTAACTCAAATTCTGCTTGTGGCACACCAGAAGTTATTCATAAAAAAGAGGAAAAAGAAAAAGATAAAGGAAAAAGGAAGAAAAAATTCATTAAAAAAAACAGGTACATATGGGCCGTGGCTGTCTCCCAGATGAACAAGTTGACTTTCGTGCAAAACCCTAATGGTTCATAAATATTTTAAGTAGCCTTGTTTAAAAAATAATTCCTACAATCTAAAATATGAAATAATTTTTCTTCGCTTGCTTGCTTGCTTCACTTGTTCTCCCTCTCTTTTATCTTTCCAGCTACTTCCAGCTTTATCCACCAACAGCTATATACCACGAGGCTTAATAGAATCAGCCCCACAGTTTGACCTAACTCCGGAGTAATTAAATAGATTAACGATCTGACCTATATCTTGCTTTAGTCCACAAACAGTGGATTTGCATAAAACTAGGGGCGGAGCCAGAAATCTAATGTGAGAGGGAACAATAACAAGTACAGTTTTATGAGTAAAAATTTGACTTATATTCACAACGTTTTTAGATGAATAATGATTAGACATTGGATTAGGTGTTGAATTAGTTATACTTTTTTGGACTATTAGAATTTAGCATGAAAATTGTAAAAGCCAATAATTCGTTCTTGCTCTCTTAAAATCAGTAAAAATATATATTTGATGGTAAAAATATCATAATGAAGACTCTTCTTTTGATATTAAAGAGGGAGACATTTAAGTGCTGGACAGTTTTAAAATTTTATAATCAAATCTTTAATCGTTGATTCAAAATGTGGAAAGCAATATGTGACGAGATTTCTTGTAATTAATGAACATTTAGTTGTTATCTATTCTAAGACGTAACAAAGCAATTACTCCAATAGTTGATATTGCCTGGCCACTCCTGCTTTAAGCATGTATAATAAGTAAGAGTATCTTGTGATGAAATTGTTGCGTGTGTGGTGCAACAATCAATGAGAATCCCAATCAACAGAGAGAGATGCATCAGAAAAGTACCCAAAAGACTAGAACAATTAAACAAGAGCGAAAACCAAACACAATATTTAACGAGGTTCGACAATTTGCCTACGTCCTCGGGCAAGGGAGAGAGAGATCTTATTGACTCAACAATCAATTGCAAGTTTCAGGTTACAATCCATGAGGGTTCTACACCTTTATTTATAACGAGAGAGTCCTGAAGTTTAGAAAACCACAATTGAATTCAACTCCGAATCAGAAACTGAGTTCGAATCCTGATAGGACAAGCAGATCCAACTGTTGCTCGACCGGTCGGTCGACCGACTCCTTCCTTCGATCGACCGGTCGGTTGACTGTCGCTAACAGAAAGTTGGCGCATGACAGTCGGTCGACCGTGTATGCTTCGGTCAACCGGGCGGTCGACCGAGCTGCTGCTGTGCATGCTGTGCATACTCGTTGACCGGGCGGTCGGCCGGCCTCTATTCTGGCATGATGTGGACTGCGTTCTCACTTCTTTTGAACTCCGACCTCTGCACTATCTCTTCCGATGAGTTAAAAAATCTTCCATCAAGTTTTTATCTCCTATCTCCCTACAATTCTCTACCTTGGTGAAGATTTTTCAAATCTGAGCTGAACTTCAATGAGCATCTGGCGAAATCGACACACGATTTCGGCAAAATCGACACATAATCTCGGCTTGAGCGTTCTGGATGAAATCGACACACGATCTTAGCGAAATCGACACACGATCTTGACTTGACCGAGCGGACCAACCGGTTCCAAATGAATCACCATCACACTTACAATTAATTTCTAATGATCACACCGGATTCAAATTGAGTTTGTCGTCCCCTCACGCAACTCTCTCCAAACTCTAATATCAATTATAAAAATTCTAAATTTCAGCTCAGCCATCCAAATGGAATGCACCATATATGCCTTCCAACACTCTACTGAAGAGAATTAACACCATATGAGCGGATCAACGAATGTGTTTACAACTCAGCAACTGAATGAACCGCTTCCCAAAATATGCTGAAGCGGAGATGCAACGCGAATCCACGACGCATATACGAAAGGAAAAAACTTCACGTATACACGTTAAGCATTAAGTAACTCAAAATAAGCTATGAATCTAATCTATAATGAATCAACGATCACAACAATACTACATATAGATGTCTACACATGATATCATATAAGTCATGAACTGGAATAATGACTGAATCTGATATATCGATAATAAGAAATAACAGGAAGACAAGAGATATGAGAATACCAAAATCAGGTAGAGAGAAACTCCAGCTCCTCGCGAAGCGCATGCTGCTCATCGAACACCTGAACAATATAAAAAAATGTCTAATATCTGGACGTGCAAATATAGGGTCGTCAGAAAGAGACCCAGTGAGTATGTGTGTAAAGGGAATTTTCTCGTGCATATAAATAGTGAGTACATATATCACAACATGGTAAACTAAAAATAAATGATAACAGGATAATCATGAATAAAACTGCATATAAAAGACAACTAATACAACTGTAAAACATATATCTGATGTCAAGATGTGTAACCTAGTATATTTTACTAGTTTTGTTGATTATTATTAGCCTAACTAATGTAGTAGTTAACTGTGTCCCCTACCACAGTCATTTTCTCACATATCAAACAAAGTTAGCATTGATGTAACTGTCCGTCAATGTAGTGCATGTGTTTTGAAAGGGTACCATGCATGCCCGGTATCACGGTCTAACATTCTTGGCACTAAATCAGAACGGACTGCATGACCCTAATAACTGAAGAGCACAGCCCTACATGAAAAGACAACTAGTGTGGTGTCGTAATTCGGGCATAACCCTGACTACTTGTAACACCCCGCTCCCAGAATACGTACTTAGTTGCGTATTCAGATTTTCGATCGTATTTTTCGATTTACTTTCCGTATTTGTTTTGTATTGTGAATTATTTATATGATCGTTTTGTCTTGGATCCGGATTCTCGGACTTGGAGTCAGCCCTAGTCTGAACCGAGGACCCGATCCTAGGGTATTACTCGATTTGGTCTTTCTGATATTTAGATTTGACCGATTTCAGTTTTAAACATCGTTTTCCAATATTTTAGATTTTCTATGATTTTTTGGAATTTTTCTGAATTAAATTGAAAATATTCAAAACCGGTGTCGACCAGTGCCGCTGACCGATTCCCGGATTTTTAATTTACAAACGGATTGGAATTACTAGAAATGTCTTTTTACATTATTTTTTAAAATCACATTTCCTATCTAAATACTTTTTCTGAGGATTTTATGAATTTATGAAAATTCCACCGGATTCGGTATCGGCCAGTATCGCTGGTTGATTCCAGGATTTTTAGTTTACAATCGGAATTGAATTTCTGAATTCCGCTTTCACTTTGCTTCTTAAAATCATATTTTATTCTTTAATACATTTTCTGCGATTTTTCGGAATTTATCAAAATCCGGCCGACCCGGTGTAGACCGGTATCGGCGGTTGGCTTCCGGATTTTTAATTTGAAAACGAGATTTTATTTCTGAAACCGATTTCGTATTACTCCTCAGGATGACGTTTTCTACCTCCGGGTATTTTTGGGATTTTTCTGGGACAGTCGATTTTTCGCGACCATATTATAATATTATTATTTTTCAAATCTTATCTTTTCTTCTCTTTCTTTCCTTTTCTTTTCTTCCACTGACTTCAGCCCACTCCCCTCCACGTGGGCCACATCCCATCACCACACCCCCCTCTCTCATCAATCACATCCATCATCATCACCCTCCTTTTTCCTTTTTCTTTTCTTTCTCTTTCTTTTCTTCTTTTCTTCTCGTCATTTTTCTTCCTTCTTCTTTTCTCCATGAGAGGCCAGCACCCAACCGGCCACCACCGCCGGCGCCTCAGGCCACCACGACGCCGACGAGGAGACCCCAACTCCGGCGGCCATACCCCCCCTTTCCTCCATCTCCACCAACATCACCTCAATCTCCATCTTCTTCCTCCTCAAAGCCACCACCAACTCCACCTTCTTCTTCTTCATCATCTTTCTCAAATTAACCTTCACCACCACCATCTTCTCCACCACAACACCTATTTCTCCTCCTCCTCTCATCCTCTTCAACAATTTCATCACCACCAAAATCATCATCTTCACAACCACCACCCCTTCACTACATCAAGGGCCGGCCACCTCCTTAGGATTGGGGGCCGAGCTCCTCTTCGTTGGTAATATCTCCGGTGATTATTCTGGTAATCGTTCACGATTATCCGGTAATCATTCTGGTGGCAATTGCAAACTCGCATCTGCCTATTTTCCCGCATCTGCTTACTTTTCCGCGTCTGCCTATTTTCCCGCATCTGCTTACTTTTCCGCGTCTGCCTATTTTCCCGCATCTGCTTACTTTTCCGCGTCTGCCTATTTTCCCGCATCTGCCTATTTTTTCGCGTCTGCCTATTTTCCCGCATCTGCCTATTTTTCCGCATCTGCCTATATTTCTGCGTCTCCATTCTCTCTCCCTTTTCTCTCTCTACTTTTCTAACACCTTCTCTCTCCTTCTCACTTTCTCTCTCCAAAAATATTTATATATTATTATAATTATGGCGCGTGCGCGAGTTCCATGGATTCCAGACTTTTCGACTTTCTGGTGATTTAGGCGAGTGTCCTCGCTCTCGCCTCCATTTGGGTTTCCCCGCTTCGTCGGGTCGATATGTATTTTATTCCATGTTTT
This sequence comes from Agave tequilana, assembly GCA_038442645.1. Classification (NCBI taxonomy): domain Eukaryota; kingdom Viridiplantae; phylum Streptophyta; class Magnoliopsida; order Asparagales; family Asparagaceae; genus Agave; species Agave tequilana. The sequence goes on from JAVJIF010020732.1 coordinate 69,443, forward strand.
CATGTATTATGTATTGGGCTGCGTCCCTGTATCTGTGTATGGCCGAGTGCCAATGACTGGACATGTATTGCTCTGTGACGAATGCTTGTATTAGGGTAGTTTAATTCTTGTACATATACCATGCCTGTGATGTATTTTACTGCTTTATACTATGCGTGGCCGACCCTTCAGCCTCCGGTCACTCACTATCTCGAAAGAGACGTGATTGGGACCGTCAGGTTTCTCTGGACCCTTCAGCCTCCGGTCTCTCACTATCTCGAAGGAGACGTGATTGGGACCGTCAGGTTTCTCAGCTCCGTCTGGTGAGCATACTTAGCGCCCAACGCTTTATTCACTAAATTCGTTTAGGCGAGATGCTGCCGGATTTTCTACTCGTATCTTAAACCGAGTTGTCCCGGTAACCTCGCAGAGCGCATTAGTGTCTAAACTCTGTTCGCTGCCTGTGCCTCAAGCTTGTTCAGCTCCGCCTGGTTATCATGATCAGCGTTCAGCACTTTACCACTAGATTCGTCTAGGCGAGATGCTGCTGGATTTTCTACTCGCACTTTAAGCCGAGTCGTCCCGGTAAATATGCCAGACGCTCCAGTGTTAAATACTGTTTGTTGTCTGTGCCTCCAGCTTGCTTAGCTCCGTTTGGTTGTGATCAGCTACTATTCTATCACATGCCATGTACTTACCTGACATGCTTTACACATGCTACTATTTAATACCTGTTGCATTACCTGTCAACCGATGTGTTATCACCTGACTCTAGACATGATACTTCTTGGCAAGACCTCTTGTTAAGGCATGACTTGCCACCGGACTAATATCAATCTTTTGACATGACTTGTCACCTGCTAAATATCATCCTCCTGTCATGCTATCACTTGACACCCGGCATGATATACTTGACTCTCATGATTATCACAATAACGGGAATGATGACCTGACATCTTGATAGTACAAACTGTACTCCTGTTACACATGTGATACCTTATAGTACGAACCAGTACTCCTGATATACATGTATTCCTGATAATCCTGACTTGCTCTTGCTCATTCTCGAAATCTGATAATCATCTAATAAACCATAAAACTGGACAACTTGCATCGGGTCGGGGGAAACTTGCGGCTATCAATATGTGTTCGTGTTTACAGTGGTACTAGGCATGTTGTGCAACTAAAACTTCCGGTCTGACCTGTGGGCCTCCAGGCGACCGAGGGGAGTGCTGGCTCCCTCCTTCTTGGTACCATCTTGATAAGGGCATGATATAAGACCCTCCTGTAAGCCTTGCGGCTGGTTCCATACTCCAGCGATGGAACGTCCTGGGTCGTGGTCCCGGGCATGTACGGGACCCACTGTAAACATAGTTCGTTGATACCCCCGCTGGTTTCTAATAACAATCTTGCTTTACTCGGATGTGGATATATGTGCGCTGGGACGCTAGTTCACATATCTAGACATCAGGGTAAGACGAGTAATAATAATAATAAAAGATGCCAACCATGGATCAGTTGTATGCTTTGCCGAGTTTGCTTTCATCGGGTTTTACATCGGATTTCCGGTTTTATGGTTATTATTATATTTGCTGCTCATACCCTACTTTACCACTTGTATCCTATTCCACCAGTCTCCTGATCTTGTCTTTTCATACCACGAGTACTTCCTGCTTGATATCACTTATCATGTCTACTTTCTCCTGCATGCTTCTGCTCACGACACGGTTTTCAATGTATGATTATGATTCGGTTTTATCGATACACATATGCTTATCTCAGCACGCCATCTGGCTTTTGTATCACCACTCGCCTGGGGAGTTTCATCTGACTCCCCTGGATCCTCATGTCCAGGTCCTGGAGCTTGGAGCATGTCGGAGCTTGGAGCTTGTAGAATCCCAGTTGCTGACCTGTAATGCGCAGCGGTAGCGTGGATCTCCAGCAGATCATCCAGAGCTCTATCCTTCCAGGCCCCCATGTGTGCCTCTCGAGTTTTCCTTTTGTAAACTCGTGAGTGCCTGTGTACTGTTCATACTTGTACATTTCTTGTAATCTCGCAATTGCGCATATCAGTGATGTAATATTTATGTAATATTGGATCACCTCTGGTGATAACTTTGTAATTGTACTCATATGTTGGAATGTATAATGCACCACTTGCTTCCGTACTCTGATTCTTGCCTGTACTGATGCTTAGCGTATATACGTGAGGGTATTTCTGACCTGCGTATATACGTTGCAGTAACGTCTCCGTACCCGCAGGATCGGGGCGTTACACTACTGAATAGGTAGCCAGTACTACCTTGGTTACCCATGGTGGAACCCACAACTCGGTACCATAATAAATCCTTCCAAAATACACGACATGCATCATCAGCCAATTACCCCTGTTTTTCGAGTTATGATGCCTTTTATTAACAAGCAACAATATAAGTTATTATTAAAGGTGATTTGTGATCGGATTTTTCTAACAAATGACTATGTTAATAATAGCTAATAACTGAATATCTGATAACTAACAACTAATAACTAGCAACTGAATTGCTATTAACTGATATCAGATGGATGAGAACTGGAGATATAGAATCACTAATCATAGCTGGGTCAAATATAAGATCAAGTCCAGGATAAGAAATACCACAACTAGTCTTAAATTAAAAGTGACAAATAGCAATATATGAAATGATACAGAAAAACACTCACATCAACTACATTTTTAAGATGACAGCTCATTGATATCTCATGAAGTGATACATATAATTAACTGATAAAATAATCAAACGGTCACATAAAATGATTAGAGTAACATGTAAACGCATACTGTCAACAGTAAATAAAGAAATGCACAAGAACAAACACTCACATGAAATAACGCAGTTTTGAAATCGAATCGCCGTCTGGTCGTCATTGTACGAACTGGTACGGATCTCTGGATCATTCCGACAGTCGGTCTTCGAACCGCCATGGTATCGGATCCATAACGGGCACAACTTTGAATTGGGTCTGGGTCTCCTGCTACAGAGTTCAGATCGCACGAACGAATCCAAAACGCTACAACACGCAACTGAATATACACAGACACACGTATGCATAAATATACGTACATACAAATACATACTGTTACCCGTACGCATGTATATATACACCTATATACATACTTACATATACAAGTATACATATACATACGCACTATTAACACACAACATACATACATTATATAAGTACATGCATACACTACACATAATTATATATAGATACACATATATACACTCCTTTAAATACGCACACCACATAATGATGTAACTAACACACACACATACACACACACACACACACACACACACACACACAGAGGCATGCACTCACGCATCCAGGCACAACACACACAAATACTCGCAATCTAAAACAACACAAACATATACATATTTACAAATTTACCATACATTTAATTCATACGCACAAATAATTTCACATGTAAGAGAGGTATAACAGAGAGAGAATGGAGGCTGAAGGGGCTTACACAATGGGGCGACTTGCAGCGCACCGATGAGGCTCCGGCAGAGGAGGAGGAGGCCGCGGAGGATGTCGACAGTTAGAGAATCTTGCCGGGAAGGATGTGGGTTCATTTGCACTCACCGACGATGATCCACAGAAAGGAGGAAGAGGGTTCAGCCTTGGGATGGTGGGGCTCTGTGCTTGCTGGCTTATTGTTGATGGGGCTCGGCAAGGGAGAAGATATACATAATGCAATGCCTTGATCATTAAAATTAGCTCACATGTCCTTATTTGGGTTCGATTTTGCCATGGTAGCAAGGGGCTCGTTATGCTGGTGTTGCGCAGGGGTCTCGGTTAGAGGGTAGTGCGGCCTAGAGGGGAGCTCAGGTGTGAAAGTGGGTTGTGGGACTTGCGCATGAGGCAGCACGAGGCTCGTTTGGGGGTTCCAGCGGCGGATCTCGGAAAGTGCTCGACTCTGACGATGGTGGAGAGATGGGATGGATGTTGTTGCTGGTGGGCGTGCAAGGTGGGAGAGGAGGGCATGGTCTGGATGCTGGGTTGTCGCGACTGTGCAAGGAAGGTGTAGATGGAGACGACGGCTGTGAGAGATGGAGAAGGAGATTAGGTTAAGTTTAAGATAATCTTAGGATCATATAAGAAGTGGTGATAATGGGTTATTGGGTAATGGGTTTGAGGGTATGGATAATCATGGGTATAGGATTGGAACACAATGAATATCAATAGCACTACATATAATAATAAATAGTAATAATAATAATAAACACTAATAACAATAATTAATAATAATAATATACTAACAGTAATATCAATAATAATAATAACAACAGCAATAACAATATATTAATAATAATAACATTAATAATAATGGTACTTAATCATAAAAATAATAATAATAAATACTAATATAATAAACAATAATAAGAATAACAATATAATAATAACAATAACAACTACTACTTAACATTAATAAAATAATAATAGTAATAGTAATTAATAACATTATTAATAAACTAGTAATAACATATAAAGATAGCTTATCATATAATATCTAAAAATAATTTGAATATTAGTACCATTAATAATCAAAAAAGAAGAAGTCATAAATTAAGTTAATTAATAAAATAAATAGAATAATAAATAAAGTAAAAATAAATACTAACACTAATAATAATAAATAATAATGACCATAGTAATAGAAAAATACTAATTAGTAATTACGATAACAAGTAATAATGGTAAATATATAAAGCCAAATTACCATTTACCATCTTAAAAAAATTTGTATATGTAATAATAATAATAACTATACATCAAGTTAATTAATAATAATAAAATAATCAAAAATCAAAATAAATACTTTAAAAAAATAAAAAATATAGTATTACTGATTAGGGATATTAAAAGAACACCATTCCAAATGACATCAAGAAGAACTCAACATGAGCCAACACTGACTCCAACTGACTTGTACTCCAGTCCAAATGTCTTCAAGATGATCTAATCAATCTGAGTAGAGCACACCACATAGCCAACTTTGCTCAACAAACTGGATGCATGCCCCTTTATGCAAGCTCAATTATCTTTTCACCGAAGGATCAAATGTTCATCGAGATCACAACACTTGAAGTCCAAATCAACTTCCGTGCCAATTTTCGAGAACCCAAATACACCAAATAACTTCATAGGGGCTGCATTACCAAATAGCTGCGCTTATGTGGCTGCCTACGTACCTTGCCCAAGGGATCAAGCCTCTTGTAGTTCATTCAAACGAGCTCCATCAAGCTCAAGCAACTATGACTAAATCTTCAGCAGCGAACCGAACTGGCTGAGTAATATGAACCTCGTTACCAATATGTTATGGAGAACAACGATCTTCAATTGAGCTTGTCATGCTCACTAACTTGAGATTCATACTTCTTCACTCACTTCGTGGATTTATCTTGGTTCCAGTAGCTGCAAATGATTTGACATTCTCATCAATGTCTTCAAACCTGTTCAGCATCAAAACTGGATATATGATCTCCACCCGGTGTCACATCCGGTGAAATCCTCACTGATAACAAACTAACTAGGAGTAATAGAGTAGCATCAATCTCCACCTGCTGCGATACATTCTTAGTCTTCAATTTCTCCACCTGCTGAGAAATGGTAGACTTCAAACAATGTAGTCTCATCAAACGTGACATGCTTACTCAACACAGTCCTTTTATTTTAGGGGGCCATAACTTGTAGCCTTTCATATTCTTTTTACCCAAATTACAATCTTTTTTGCTCGTGAATTTACCTTGCCATCTTTGGTACTAAAGTAGGTCGGTACCCGCAGCAAATCATAATCTTGAGCAGCTCCACCTGACCAAATATTTAACGGAGTTTTGCCCCATATCATAGTCGATGACAGTCCATTTATGAGATGGCTAGCATATATAATTGCCTCAGCCTAAAATGATTTGTCTAAAAGTGCATTAGACAATAAACACCGAGCTTCTCCAGTAAGGAACGGTTGATTTCCTTAACCAACCATGCATCCATTTGTGAAGTAGTACCAATACCAACTTTCTGGCCAAATTATAGGAATTGATTCTTGTATTTTTGACATTACAATTTGGAGCTCTTTAATCTTCCACCTTTGTTTCTCCATCATATCCTTCAACTTTACTAGCATACCTAGAGTTTCAAATCTTTATCTCATAGGAT